>JAHZNC010006931.1:0-10131 GCA_027744095.1 Zhuqinia jingwanae | reverse complement strand
AAAAGTGAATCCTGAAAAATCAATGGAAGAAGTGGACCCTGAAAAATCATTGGAAGAAATGGACCCTGAAAAATCAATGGAAGAAGTGGACCCTGAAAAATCATTGGAAGAAATGGACCCTGAAAAATCAATGGAAGAAGTGGACCCTGAAAAATCATTGGAAGGTGAAAAAGCAATGGAGGAAGGGGAACCTGAAAAATTAACGAAAGCAGGTAAAACTGAAGTATCAATGAAAGAAGTGGGAGCTGAAAAAGCAACAATGGAGAAAGGGAAAGCTGAAAGGGCAATGGAGGAAGGGGAACCTGGAATATCATTAAAGGAAGGGGAAGGTGAGACATCAATGAAGGAAGGGGCACCTGAAAAATCAATGGAAGAAGTGGACCCTGAAAAATCATTGGAAGAAGTGGACCCTGAAAAATCAGTGGAAGAAGTGGATCCTGAAAAATCAGTGGAAGCTGAAAAAGCAATGGAGGAAGGGGAATCTGAAGTATCAATGGAAGAAGTGGGACCTGAAAAAGCAATGGAAGAAGGAGAACCCGAAGCACCAATGAAGGAAGGGGAACTTGAAGTATTAATGGGGAAAGAGGAACCTGAAGTACCAATGGAAGAAGTGGAAGCTGAAAAAGCAATGGAAGAAGGAGAACCTGAAGTATCAATGGAGGAAGGGGAAGCAAAAATCAATGGGAAAACCCGCAGGAGCCCGATGCAGATTGCAAATCTCAAAGGTTTTTACTTTTAGTTGAAGAAACAACCAATTTTACCTTTATTAACCTCGTAATTTTATTTACCGTAAAATCTGGCTGGTTTCTGTAGATCACTCCATTTCAGTGAATGAGACGAATTCTGCCGATGCTTCTATTAATTCAATTTTATCTGATTCATATGAAGGAATTGGAGAACCAAAGAGGTTAAAGCTTGTTAAACCTTCAACCACGCCACGTCGATCAACTCGATTGCGATCTAAATCCAACTTATTAGAATAATAACGGCTGAATTAATTTTATTTATTAGCAAAACTACTGAACTAAGAAGTGAACCATTTTATGTATTTAGGTAGCGTAAGTTATTTTTATTATTAATCTAGATCAGTTCCACAATAAAATAATTCGAACATCAGAACGGAAGATTATATACTTGACCATCTTGCTAAGAATATAAAAATATTTGCAGTAGTAATCCATAAATATATAGTGAAGTTTCATGAAATGTAATATAATATGAAATATAATTTTACTTTTAAAATAAAATTTAATTTTTGTGATATTGTAAATACATAAAACAGGGGAAAAACTTATTGCTACTTAAAACTCAAAAAAAATCATTCTTTAAAATACACAAGTCTGGCAAATACCAAATACCAACTTAAATACTAAATTATTGGAAATGTTAAAACAGCATAATATACGACGAGCACACATAAAATGACTCTTTTCATGTACATTATTAATATAGGAATTGCTCACGCATTAAATAGGTACGCTTAATCTTTTGAATGCTTTTAATTACATGTATTATTTAGATTACTTACTACGCTTGAAACTATCTCGGCGTCACCTATTTTAGGAGTATACTCTTTTTTTTTTGCGAATCACGTTTATAATATAGCCTTTTTTCTTTATAGTATAATTTTCTATTACATGTACTACAATTTCTTTTTTTACTGATATGTATCATTCTTTTATTTGATATGTATTCGGGTTTTTTGGACGCACATTCACTTAAGGAATGCTACCATCACCTTTTGTTCCAACTGTGTAATAATAACACAAGGTTTTCACACTATCATCATATAATAATATTACAACTATCTTTGTGTCACGGAGAATGAAAACTAAGAAAAAATAAGAGACTGAGACACTCCTTCAGAACAATCCCCAATCTAATGCGACAGAGTATCTTGAAGGAAAGTTTAAAAAAAATAATATCCATTTAGTTGTTATATTGCTCAGGTAAGACATATGAAATATCGTCCCAAGGATGACGGTATAATCCTTGCTTGAGTCTCTTTTGATCCATGAAGTGACCAATGAATCCAATACTACGTCCAAGAACGAACAAACCATTGATAGAACCCATATCGATGTATTCCTGAGCTTCCTCTCTTGTGAAACAACCAGAGTTACGGAGGAAATCAACAAATGCAACGGCAATCACACCATCGACGTTGAGAATGAGATTTGGTTTCTTTGAAGTGGTAATTTTCTCCACCTACGAATAATTTAGAGAGTTTCCGTTTACATTACTTGATGAACATATTCAACAATAATTCTGAAAATGAATGATTTTAAACACTAAACACTTTTCTTACCTCCATAGCATAATCTAAGAGAGGTGTAGTGGGGAAGTTGGCCTTGACAAATTCCTTCATGATTTTTACACGCATGTCGGGATTGTTAATGGACTTTACACGATGTCCAATGCCCATGATGAGTTGCCCTTTCTTCCTCATGGAGTTGACGAATTCCATTGGGATTAATCCAGCATCGTACGCTTCGCTAAATTGCGTTGCAGCACCATTCAAAGCACCACCAAATCGGTCACCCTAAAGGTGGATAATCAGGTCAACAGTCAGGTGTAAATAATAATAGTTAAATACAGTCAATATTTCTATTTCTGAAATAGCATGAGTCTTTGTGCTACACTTACAATAGTTAGCAAACCAGAAACCAGAGATGAGACAAGATCCTTTCCAGCACGAGCACAAACAATGGTGTTATGTGCACCAGAAACTGCAGGTCCATGATCAGCAGTTACCATCAAACACATCTCAATGAACTTACAAGCTGATGGTGGAAGCGGTCTTTGGAACCACAAAAGACTAATAACACCACCTATTCCGAGTTCTTGTTTCAGGACCTATAAAGGTTAAAAGCGTATTTAAACATAATGAAATTGAGCTGGTTCATTGTGACCATTTTGAGTGTATCGTTTTCTATAATTTTGCAATGGCAAGTTGTCATTTCATGTTGCAAACGAGAATGCAAGGTAAGGTATGTATAAGATGTGTGATATTATGCATAAACTTTGATTATGCGTTCTTACGGATGGCTCAGGTCGGCTGCACACAAAGTCAAAGTCCAACATCCCTTGGACAGCTCTGGTTTGCATTCCCCAGACAATAGATCTGGTTGTTCGACTGAAGAGACCTCCCTTGTAAGCAACATCGTTAGAAGTGGCGCTACTTGCTGGAGATATCTCAGAAACCTTTCTTGAGGCAGGGGGGCTTTTCTGTGAATTCATAAGCAATCATAAGCAAAAAACTGTCCAAATAAAACCAAAAATTGTAAATGGTTACACGATTACGTAGTAGCTTACAACGTTGTTTTGTCCACTCGGAAGCAAAAAATTAGCAGTGGTACTCGGACATGGTCCAGAAGATGTAACAATAGGACGCTTTCCAAGGGCCATTCCGACAATGGCTGTCATGTGACTTTCAGGACCGAAAACGTGCATTGGAATACCAAGTTGAACGGCAGCTTCACGTACGACGCGAAGTCCTTCTTGGTAGTTTGGACCAGCCCGACGAACAAAGATTGAAATTTTATACTCTTGCAGACGGGTCTGGAATTCTTGAAGGGCTGTGACGATTCCCTTGAAAGTTGCTGCAACATTGGTGAAATTGGCAATGCCTCCACCAATAATCAAAACTTTCCCTTCCGGGTGCTTATGTTTGGTCATTAGTGACAAGATGGTCTTTGCGTATTCATACGTTTGCTGTTCAGATGGAGCACCAGAATATTCTCCGTAGTTTGCCAACTCATCGGCTCCGCCCATTTCACAAACTGTGTCACTGTAAACGACGGAGGCACCACCACCAGCAACCATAGTCCATATTCTTCCATTGGGGTTTAAAAGTGTCAACTACATAGGTGTAGAAAAAAAGTGTTTAAATAGTCATTCATTTACCAACCATATTTGGTGCATGATCTGTAAAAGTATGGCTTATCATTTCCCCCACCTTAAGACTGGCTCCAGACTTTGCATCCAGATCAGCAATGTATGCTTCTTCGGGATAGGCATCTCTTCCGAATGGAGGAGGATATTCGACTTCTCCCCACTTAGTTCTACAGATAAAGTCAGCGGTAGCATCAAGCTTGGCAGCCAAGTCAAGCATATAAATTTTTCCACCAGTAATAACCAATGGGTTAATCTCCAAATATGTGAAGAAAAGGTCCACATAGGCCTTGTATAGAGCGCTGATAAAGTTTGCAATAATGCTGTAAGAAGAAAATAAATTTGAATTTATATAATGCGTCATGCTGGTGGTCTGTCTCATACAACCTCATAATTGAATTCTTCATGATGATCCTCATACAAAGCATAAATATAAACTATTTTCGTACTCCTTCTTGTCTGATGTGACTTCAGTTAAGAGTGTGGTCTTGATCTCATCCACACTTGGGGTATGATCAATTGCAACCTGCAACGTCTTTGCTTTAGCATCCACATCCCCAATATCAACGCCTCCTTGATGATGGAACAAAATAGCATCTCCTTGCCGGTGTGAGTAAATGCACACATATGATTCTTCATTCTGCAAAACACACAGGAATTTGAGAAATTTCATTAATTTAGTATGAAGAAATTAGGATTTCATATGGGTAATTCGATTGACTCGAGTTGAATTCGTACATCTGCATGAGGAAGGAAAGGTTCCACAATAAAAGTCCTGAGTTTTCCACTGGCTCTTCCAATCTGCAAAAAAAAATAAAAAGAGCATTTAAAAGGTGATATCAGTCATAATCAACACATAATGTCTGGCTCCATACGTGCAGAAAATCGTAAATGTGGCCGTGGAATTCCATTTCACTTTTACCCCATGTTATTGCCTTTGCAATTCTTTTTATTTTCATACAATAATTGAAAGATAAGTTTAAATGTTAGAAATTGATAGCATGGAAAAGCATTTATGCTATAAAATTCCACACGTCACACGTCAAGAGTTCATTCATATCCATAATTTTACGACAAAGGTAGGTATTTCACAATTGCTTGCGTAAGCACTACTCAGGATACCTATATTTTCTTCAAAGGAATTCTCCAGTCCGACAAGGCGGATAATTCCCATGATATCATTATCATACTGTTGAAATCGTATTTCTTATACACTAAGAATAACCTGAAGTGTGATTCCAATGAAATGATCATAATCATAACGTGGCCCCTCATCTCATTTAAGTGGGATATTTTTTACGCAATCGCCAGAACAGAATGAAAGCAGTTTTTTTTCTCATAGTGCTTTATAATATATGGCATGTATGTATATGTTTGAGCACGTACATATGATGAAGAGGAAAACTTTACATATGTGTATTTCTAGTTACAGCAATTATGAAACACTATAAACAACACACCAAGACCTCGTGTTATCTGGAGTTGCCAACAGTGCTAGGTTATCTGTCCTGCTGACTCTGCCTTTTTAGTATGCAGAATGCATGCACATGTGTTCCAATTTCCTCATTCAGTGTCATTTTTTATCATTATCGGAGTACCGGAAGAATGACGTTGAATGACGACCTAGCAATTTTACGTTGCCCGTCTGTCTGCACATTGATTATCAATTTTTTGTTTAATCATACTCAATTTTTGTACATTATAAGACACAAATGTGATGCCACCATTATTGCAGACAAAATTTCAGCTATATTTATTCAACAAAAGCCGTGTGTAGTCAAATGCAAAAAGCTTTTTTCTCTTAAATATACCACGTACTTTTTTGTATTTGTGGGATTTCTTCATGAAATGATCATTTGTATTCTTGCTACAATTAGGTATTTCGAAAAAAGGGTTTACCCTTTAACACTTTATTGCAACATAATATGCTTGCTTGCTGATTTCATTTTCAGCAACGACGTTTTTTCTTTTAAATATCTGGGTCAACCTTTACTTGCGCACGTTGCAGGATCATTTTATCATTTCTTTGTCGTCTTCGTCTTTTCACTCTTACCACATCTTGACTTTATGTCCCAAAACAATCTTGCTTTCCTTTAATTTTCGTTTCAAGGCAATCCCATAAGGAGAATTCTTTGCGTGAACTATAACAAATCAGTCTATTGAAGAACCGCATACACATATAATAGGTACAAAGCATTTATATCAAATAGGCTTAGATGCCTATCTAAAAAAATCTCGTTGAGAAAAGCATATAGAGTTCATACGGCTATTAAAGTTTCGTTCCATCAAAACAAGCCATTCATTAAACCCCTACTGGAATCTGGAATAAACCCCAATGCACGCTTCTATTCTATGTGTGTAATTTTACAAATTTTACATGAAGAACATTTCCGTTCATTCTTATAATATAATATGTTGTGTGTGTACCTTTCTACAAAATATCTAACACACGTCAAGTTTACCAGTTTACTTTACAAGCCTCGTATCAGATACATGCATAACATATAATATGTTTCATTTCTACTGAGACGTATCGTTCGATTCCTCACACCATATCAAACCAGTAAACACTACAACCAATAGTAGCAGAGAGTAGACACATAAGTGGTTGCATGATCATCATGATTACGCACTAAAATATTAAATCATACACTGTAGAGGAACACGGTATATCAGGTAAAAAGGGCTTTATACGAACCTTCCTCCTCCCCAACTCCCAATCCTTTCCACAAACTTTAAATAAGTATTAAGTATGCAGGTATGTGTGGAGCAAAAAAAGTTTTGGTTAGTCAAGTATTTTGTTTTTCTCTGAAACTAAAAAATACTACACGTGTGGAAGTACCTGCGAATTTCTCCAGTCGGTCTACGTGTATGTTTCAGACTATCAACTGCAAATTACTGTGCCAATTATGCAACTGCAAATGCTGCAGAATTCTTGTATTGTTACCAATTTAGTAGACAAGATCATGGTCAATGGTACTGGATTAATTGGATGATGAAAACTACTACGCATTATACCGTAACATTAGGCACTGCACTGCCTATTCTTTACAACTGTGGGGTTTACGTGGCAGGTGGCAGCGGAAAAATTTCGAAGCGTCTTCAGAGGTTATAATGGGAAATATTCCGAATGCCTAATTACCAGTGCCATTCAATGTCAAATGATGATTTCTCAATACCACAACCAATTATATGGACATTAATTATACATCTTATAATTGATAACATTTAATTCTAAAAAAGCGTACGTGCGTGCGTACATACTGCCAAAGGTTTTAGAATGGCTACAATGGAAATTGTGAGCAAGTAAGAGTGGTGTACTCATGCAGGATTAAATAGATGTTGTGTGGATAGTACAACAAGTACACACATCCTATCCTTTAAGTCAGTCAAGTTTTTCTACAAGTGGCAAGTGCCTAAGTCGGGTGCTTCATAAAATCAAAACTTTAGTCTGAGCACGTTTACACCCCTCTATGATAATGCTAACATAATCATCTCTGAGCCTGTGTGCTACCATCAGGCAAAGTAATAATAACAATGTAAAATGACAAGAAACTTTTTTCGTTTCAACTCTCCACGTCACTCAACTCACTTGTACTTGTTATGATAATGTATATAACAGGGATACTATTACTTTTCATTTTCGTGCAAAACTTAAACTTGTAAATTTGCTTGATCACACAGCACAAGCAGGAAGTTCATGCATTGTAAAATAAATTTTCTTGGCACATGCATTTAAGGATACCGAGTTTAACTATGGCGTTGTGATTAATGATTACTTTCAAATTAAGTGTCAAACAAACGATACAAATAGTAATGCGTTTTATTTCATTGTTTGCACTTTACGGTGTACTATTGCCGACGACTTTTCCGCAATTACGTGTGCACCACCACACAAATAAAAAGGCTACACATAACTTGATCATTTTTTCTTATCACATCTAAAAACTGAAACGAAATAAACATAACAAATCACTTTAAATATAATTTTTTTTTGACGTACCTGAATATCTTTGTTGATCCTTTCATCAATCCAGGTTTTGACAGTTGGAAGGTCAGCTTTGACTTTAATCAGACCAAGTTTGCCTCGACGCTTGATCAGCTGGTCAGGCTTGACAACTAACGGGGTGTTTGTCATCCAAGCATTCTGATTAGCTGCCTTATCCACTGAATTGTCAATGTCGACACTGGCGAATTTACATTGTGCAAAAGTCGGCAAGTCCTCCAATGCCTTGTTGAGAATGCGCTTTCCAGTTGCTTCGCTAATAGCCTTTGCGGACATGTTTAATAACTTATTTAGTAATACGAATGATTGTTTAAAAGATTCAAAACTTAGGACGTCAAAGGGATAAAATCAAGTTCACGTCTTGTGTCGTCTGTAATACGGTTCAGGAAACCTGCAAATATTTAAAAGAACAATGATAAATTTTCAACCGCAATTTACATTACGTTAATGTTGCTCTGCGTCCGGATCCGGAGTCTGCCTGGAGAGTACCTTAGTACTTCACTATTGTGTACAAACACACCGAGGTTTAAATTTATTTTACAATTTGCACAGCCAGGTGTCCAAATCATGCGTAAGGGTGAAGAGATTAATTCTATATAGTTATCTAGTACAGCTTTTTACGCAGACTGACCTTCATATTTTGCATGTACGAAATATGTATTTACGTTATTGTACTAAACAACCAGGGTAAGGGTAAATTAAAGCTAGAAATCAATTAAGCTGTTTTACTTTTGCCTGTTCAACGGTATTACGACAATAATTGAACAAAAACATTAAAATAAAAAAGTTTTAAATCTGATATAAATGACGAATGCATTTTCCGTGTTTAAATATGGTACCATGCTATCAAAATACAAAACGGTAAACGGTTTAAAAGTTACTTTCATGTGCTTACGTTTGATAATGTTTTAAAACTTATTCTGCACAACTAATGACTCCAAAAGTGATATATATATATGTTTAGGTTTCCAATAAATGAATTGAATAGTTTCCAATAAAATGAAATAAAGAATGACTAAAAATAGACAAAATGAAATACAGATATGATTTCTGCTGTGAGCAGTCTTTAGCACTAAAACCTTATATGGAGCTTTCAAACACACACACATATATAAAAACACATATGCACGGTCACGCCAAAACAACAGGAAACAAGTGTTATGTAAAAAAAAATATATCAGAGAGCGATACAGGTACTTATCAGGTACACAAAAATGCAAGGTATAGAATCTATAATACCTATATGGATCTTGATGGAAATGAATATATATATCAATTGGTTTAAAAGAGATGCCAACCAATATAGAAGGTATCAAATATATACACAAATGTATTAGGGATGAACAACGGTAATTTATTCTTATAGATCGTGCAATAATAGAGGTGTAAGTTTTCGTTTCCTTCTAGGATACGGACGGAGATATATTCACTAAATAGATGAGTGGGTATAAGAAAGATTTGGTTGTTTGGCTAAAGTTATAAACCAAAAAACTACCAACCGTTTAATACATCATACAAAAGCGTATACACTTTATCTAGAGGTATGTAAAAATCAGAGTTCAAGTCAAAGAAAACGAATAATAGGAAGAAGAAAAATTGTAAGTATTAACCTCTCACTGTTTTTTCTCTCTCCGTTGCTTCAGATGCTAGAGCCAAATATCGACTGACAGTCTGTCATGGGATGGTCTCTCGATTTTAATCGCATGCGTCGGTCTCTCCAAAGTTCTCTTCAGAACTCAGTTTTTCGCGTATGATGAGCCGTTTGTGCTTCTATACTTTTTCTATCAAGCAGGCTTTTTGGCTGGTTGGTGGCTCTAATAAACGGAGAAGAGATATACATGCATGCATTTTCACATGCACACGTAACAATAGCATCTACGTACATACCTATGTTGTATGTATATTTTGTAATAAAAGGATGATGATAATGAACTTAACATAATAATGATGATGATCATCATCATCATCAATCCCCGCACATTATATTTTGGTATATGCAGCATTTCGTTTTTCCTTTCCTCTCTCTCTCTCTGCCGAGTTTTTTCCTGTTCATGTGCATGTGATGGAATGTATATATGGAGAAGGTTTTTTTTCGCAATGTGTATGTGTGACAAAAACCTCTATATACAATTGTATGGGGTTTTTAGCTTTACACACCTTTTTACTTCTTCTACTATATATATGTTGTATCGTTGTATGTGCTGTTGGGTGGCGTGAACACTAGCTGAAAC
>JAHZNC010006930.1:0-21807 GCA_027744095.1 Zhuqinia jingwanae | reverse complement strand
CCTCGAGGGAAAACGGGATTTTTTTCCCCTGCGACCTATATTTCTACCACTACTATGCTGCATCAGCGGTGAATACATAATATATATTATATACATATAGGGGTGGGTAGTGTTCAGACAATCCGAAAACTCCAAGTAATTTGAACAGAGTTTATGGCAACCGAAAAGTTTATTCCTGTTTTGTAAACACACCTACATAATGTAAAAAGTAAAAACTAATACAAGGAAAAATAAGAGAAGTATAACTGTGTGTCTGTTGTATGTACGATAAGTTACATATAGCCTTTTTCATATAGGTATATATATTTATATATGTATCTATGCATATTATGTATATATTACACTGAATACTAAAACATTGTGATAGCTCCCCGCTTCTTCCTCTTCTTCTCCTGCCGATATCATTTATACGACTAAAATTTCCAGCATGCATTTTCTCCGGAATGAAATTCCTGGAAGTGAAAGCAAAAAGACGAAAAAGAGAGAAACTACTTTAGACTTCTCCTCTTCGCATCCTCCTCCTCCTCCTCTCCCTTCGAAACTAAACCAACAAAATTGCATCCGTCACCGTAACGGTTTTTCCCGGGTAGCGAGAGGAGAGGAGAGTTTACCAAAAAAATGTGATGTCGTGTTAACACAAGAAACAGCAGCTGGCAAAACGAGAGATTCGAAGAAACTTAGTTTTTTGAAAGGTTGTTCATTGAACCTATATGTAGCATTGCTGATGTGATGAATGAGATGTTACCGATGGCGCTTCTATACAAAGTTTCTTGGTTTGCACCACGTAGTTTGGTATGACCACCACCACCAACCCCAACCAACACACTGTTTCCTTCCTTTCACTTTTCAGTCAAAAAGAATTACTAAGAAGTGAGCAAGACGAAAGAGAGAGAGAGAGAGAGGGGACGAGCTACATACGTATGTACGTTCAACTTGCAAAGTAATTTTTTTAGCAACTCATCTCTGTTTCGCGTGTGAAGTGCAAAAGATATATACCCCGAGAATGGGCTTTTGTCTGGATACAAGGCTAATTTACTTTAGCCATTTCTTTCTGTCATCGTTGACTTTACGAAATTTGTGGATAATCAGTGACAGCCTAGGAATTTTTAACATGTTTGCTTAACTTTAAAAGTCAGCAGATGTTTCTTGTAGTAATATAGAACCATATATATATATGCTTTCCATGTATTATATGCTTTTTACTTTTTATTACCAAAATTCAACAATAAGCTACAACACATAAATACCTAGGTATATTTATGCGTATATACATACGTGCATAGGAATATATGTATTATGTTACTTCCATCAAATTGGTTTCATCTAACGGTTTGTTTGCTTTCAAGTTTAGAAAGAGAACAAACAAGTTGAAAAATAAAATTTTACGATTGCTTCCCGGCAAACCTGTTTAGCCAGGCCATGTTTATCACTCTCATCGATGGCATGTAATAGGATGGACGGGATTTCGGGTTCATTTCCTCACGTAATTCAACAACACATTAATTTGATAAAAATGCCGAGACAACTGATAAACTATGTATAGGCAATTTAATATTTTATATATTTTATATTTTATTTTAATATTTACAATATTTGTATATAGTCCATCCAAAACGTCCACGTACCTATTTTTAGACGCTGCTCCAAGTAGGAGTTGCGACGTTTACCAATGTATGTAAAATTGTTAAAGATTAACAACTTGAGGGCCTTCTTAGAGGTGCCAACATAGTTTCTTGTGTGAAATCGAATTGTTGTTTTTACCAATTTCGTTGTGGTACAAAGGCCCTGCACAAGATAAAAATAAGCGGCACTACTGCGTGTAGTATTGCAACCAATTACTTCATCCATATGCATCAGTGGTCAGAATGTCAAGATACTGTAATCAGGCTTGAACATTATACACATTTAGTGTAGGCAATTTATTTCAAAACTGAAACGTTTTATGTTTCCTTGGGTGTGTACTTCGGGACATGATTTTTTCGTTGTCATAAACTCATACTAACAAGGATAATGTTTGGGGTGTCCCAATAAAATTCTTTAAAATTTATATTAACCTGCGTATGTTTATGTGTGAAATTTAATGATGACTACCACTTTTCCGAATGAGTTAGGGGGGTTAAAAAGTGGAATGAGTTTTTTTAAAAACAAGTGACGCATCTGAAATGTAGAAAAAACTCACATCTAAATTTTAAATTAAATAAAAGAATACTTTTTTTGCTGTAAAACATTTAAAAAAGTAACGAAATGTCACTTCATTGTATGTCTGGCTATCTGTTTGCATGTATGAGTGTTTATACTAGATTCAAGCACAACTAAATACAAAAACAGCCAAAAAAAGTTGTCATTTTTTGAAAGTCAAGTGACTTACGTTACTTTTTGAAATGTTTTACAGCAAAAAACGTACATGTTTAAAAACGCTGTGACTCATTCCAATTTCTAACCCTCATTTCTCCACCCCGGGTGGGTATTCAGGAAAATGGAAGTAACCATTCAATTTTGTCAATAAAAATACGTAGGTTAGTGCATATTGCAAAGAATTCTGGTGGGGACGACACCCCAAATATTATCCTTGTAAATGACACCGAATAATAATAATATGCATGTCCTATTCTTTTTTTGAGCGCACTTTTACAACTTACGAAACCAAAAAGTGGTCATCTAAAATAAATGTTCATGTTAAGTGCTACAATAGTATTGAACCCTTTTCTTGGCACTCACCCAGTTAAGAGATAAGGTGGTGTCCAGTTATTTACCAAAAATGACGGTTGACACAATCTTTTTACGTTTGTGCACTTACGTTTTTCATTAACTTTTCAACCAAGTTAAATGGTAGAAAACATGTGTAAATAGCGTGGGGAATGTGTAATTTTACTACCAATTTGCAACAGTAGTAGTTTCTTCTTCTTTTTGGAAAAACAGAAAATGCAAATCAATGTATTGTGTACACGAATATATTTTTGTGGGAAACGCCAGAGAAACCCGAAACCCCCGAGATAGATACATGATGAAATATGAGGAAAAGAATAAGCTTATTTTTTATAAGCCTTTTCTCATTTCTCCATCCTGTTTCTTTTGGTTGGATTGGAAAGAAAGAAAAGTTGAGGACTCTTTTTAAATGAAAAATTCTTGGACAATAAAATATATACATAACCTTCGTTGTTAGTTGGAGGATTTGTGATTTTTTTGTGTGTGTGACAACCTTTTTTTGTGATAAGTCAGGACCAAGACCAGAAAAACAGGAAATCGCAACTTTCATCTGTTCCAAACTCTTACTTACTCACAAGACTTTTTTGTTCTACAATCCTCTTTCTTTCTCTCTTCCTTTCACACAAAATGCATAAAAAACAAAAGGAACACTATCCCATATAAAAGGAGTGAAAAAATAAAGGAAGCAAAGCAACTACTGGACCTTCTACTGTTGTTGTGGCCTGGCTACTATACATATGCATTCTTTCAGAAAATCCATGAGCGAGCGGCAGGGAATCTACACAAAAGTTAATAGTAAGCCACTGCGAAAATCCTCCTAAGAAGAAAAAAGAAGCTAGCTGACCAACAACAAAATCCTGAGCAGAAAAAAGCCCAGAATGTTTATAAAAATAAAATCCACCGTGATAGCTGATATAAAGTAAGTGCATGCTTATTGTTGGCGCTTTTTTTTCTCAAAAAAGCACGCTCATATGACACGAAACATACGAAACTTTCAATCTTCTATTTATTTGTTTATTTATTTTTAATGCGCTTCTCTCTTTTTTTTTATCTCGCGATGCCCTTCTTACAGCACAGTAAGGGCAAATAAAAATATACATTATGCATATTACATTGTACACATTGTTTAAACCTAGCGTTCCTTTTAAAATAAACCTTTTTAATGGTTAATCCCTTCTATTTTTTGCGTGCATGCCTGCATCCTTCATTTACACACTTTCTATTTAGTACACACTTCTATCGCTGTGACGTCTCTTCTTTTCAACACAATTACCTCAATATGTTAAGTTTTTCTCGCTAAATATATTTTCTCTCTCTCACTCTGGTGTTTTATATTTAAAAAAACACAACAACGAATAAGGACTTTATTTTAATTTTACTGCCATCAATGATTTCACTTCCGTTGTGAATACAGCATAAATACCTAATACAATTACTACGTATGTTATAACATAATATTTATACATATATATACTCGCAAATACTCTGTAAGTCTTAAAATATTCAACAGCTGAATTCTGAATTACACTCTATGTTGTTGTTGTTGCTGCTGCTGTTATTATTATTGCTGCAGTTGCTATTTTCTATTTCCTCTTCATTTCCCATTGCTGTCTCGTCTACTTCCATATTACGCTTTTGGTTTGTGATTTTGCAGTTCACCCCAATCATAATTTATTATTATAGAAATGTTTATTGGCCAAGTAACAACAACATGCGGACTAAATATGTAGTAGTTTTTTCTCTGTTTCCTTCCCTCTGCTTGCTGCTATCTATTTATGCTTTTGGTTTGTGTCTTGTCTTCTAAATACTAAAACTGTTGAAATGTGAGACGGATTCCGTTTTCGCCATTTTCTCTGTGGTGGCCAAATACAGGCAGCCCGCGATAAATTACACATAAGAAATGACTATACATTTTATGTTATAATGGTAGTATATGTAGTAGGGGTGCATGCATGCATAGTAAATGAAACTGAAAATGTATTAAGATCATTTTCCAACTTGAGCATCCTGAACTAATTGCAGGTAATTAAATAAGTTATGAATTTACTTTTACCCCTTTATCGCCACCGCTCATTATAATTACACAGACCATAGAAAGCCATACACACAAGGAATACTAATATCTTTTTCTTGCAATCATCATGGAGGAAACTTGCAGCTAAAATTGTGTAATGCTACTTGCCATGCTTCTCTTTTTTTGCCTAGACATATGTTCCAAAGAGGTCCCTGCTAGCAGTAGTTCTAGTAACAGAAGCAGTACCACTAAATTACTTTTGAATTCTAAAATAAACATACATAGGATTTTATTCTTTATTTTCTCCAATGTTCAACATAAAGAAGGTCTACTAATGGAGAGTAGGGATGTACTTGTTTGCGCAACCCATGTTGAAAACAGGCGACAAATTTTAACCATCTTTCCTTAACTTTAGAGAACATTTAAGAAGAAGAAAGTGAAAAACGTTTGTTATAAAATATAATGTTGCAAGGAAGGACTACGTTGAATATTTAATGAATAAACTACTTTAAGAAAAAATTAAGACAGAAGCTGAAGACTTTTGTTGAATCCACGGGGATTGTGAATAAGCTTTCGCTATTCGCTATGAAGCTTATAGTGATGAACCCAAAAATATTTAAAATTTTTTTAGGAAGTACAAGTACATCTAAAAATAGCTAAGATTTTACCTTTATTACTTTTGGGTACTTGTTTTAAGCAGTTTAGTTATTTTTTATGATATCTCAGCAAAAAAGATGAATGTGAATGGTGCGGTGGACAGACAAACCCACAAAATTGAAGCAAAACAGTAAAGTATAGATACGTTCTCCGAAAAAGTGATGACGACATTAGTGCAAAACCAGATCATCTAGTTTTAACTTGTACTTAGTATATACTTGTACAAGTTCATGCATGTATTTTTTATTTTAAACTTGTATTATTATTATAATTATTATTACTGTTACACCATTGCATAAAATGTTTATATATATTTTATTTAATAAAGATGTATCCATGTATTTAGGTAGTAGGTACACATATTTCTTAAAAACAGGCAAAACATTTTATTGCAAACTTCTCTCCACACACAAACGAAAAGAAAAAAACACTCAGTAGGATGTGCTTATATGAGGAGGCTGCCGCTACTCAAGTAATAAAAAGACTAAAAGAGAGGAAAGAAGTAAAGAAAGTTGTTATCATCCTACTTTACTTCTTGTACTACTGTAGTTGGTATGTATGCTAATAATAATAATCGCACGGCACCAAATGAGCTTCTTTTCCCATAAAACAAAAGAAACAAGCAAAGCAAAACACATTTACTCAGATCACAGCAATCTCAGTAGTAGCCGTAGCAACGGCAAGCGCACATGCATTTTATGAATGCAGTCCTCTATTTTCCTTATTACTACTCATTCTGTGTTTCGTGCAATTATCATCATTATTATTATTATTACTACAACGTATTATTCGAAACAGGAAGAAAAAAAGGGGTAAGTGTAATGATTATATTAAGGCAGCTATAGTCAACTCCCCGATCAAGTGAATACTAGCCAAAAATATGTATCTGCTTTTTGTGATGATGATGATGACCTCTTGTACTAAAAAGAAACCTACGTATGCAAATTTATGTAAATGCATCTCATCATCAACATTTTAATCATAACCATTTTGACTCTTTGTGTGGTGGAGCGAGAGATTTTGGGATAGCAGCAAATGTGCACACAAAATTGCTTTCAGTTTAGTTTAGGGACGACGAGTTAAACCGGGTCAAACCGTGGTATGCATGTTTGTTTTGTGTAAAACATAAACATATTATGATAATGTTTATATGCTAAACATTTTTATCCAAAATCTGTTGATATACTTATTTTGCTTTAAATAAATAGAAGGACGTCATCAAGATTTTATGAGTTCTTGTTATATTTTCATGATTCTCCTCTGTTTTTTAATATATAAATCTTCTGGAAAAACAAAAAGTTTTACAAAGTAACTAATCAAGATGCGATATGTTCATGTAGGTATGTACATACTCACGGTGATCATAGTGAAACTGAAAGAGAGAAATAGTTTTAAAATGACTTAGTAACATAAAATGCCCTGGGAGCAGTATCAGTAGTAATATAACGAACAGTAGTAGTAGATTCTTTTTTGTTTGGGCGGATGTGAATAAATACTTAAATTTATGTTTACGAGAAAATAAATAATATGTGCAGCATTCATAAGGGAACTTGAAAATATGTAGCAATAATAAACTCTTTGCATCAAAAAGAATATATATAACAAAGTAGCGAGAAACAAAGTTTTAGATGAAAATAATAAAATAATTGTTGGCTGTCAACAACTGGCTTGATATATACATGTAGGTATGTATAGGTATATACATAGGTATATGTTTTTGCTATATTGGAATGTGGTTTGCTTTTTAATGATTTTTAAACAGTACACACAAAAATATTTTTTTCTCCAAGATTTTCATAATCTGTACTTACAATACAATATGGGAGTTGGATAGTAGAGAAGAAAGAATAAAAAGGCTTTCACATTGGAATTTTTTTCTGGCATGGCCTTTAAGTAAAAAAACAAGTAGCAATAATACTAGACCTACATTATTTATAATATGATGGTGGCTATACAATGTTTCAAGAGAAACGAAACAACAACAGAAAATGATTTGAGAAAAAAAGAAAACGAAAGAATATACCTACATATATGCATTATATGCATACTTACAAATATGCATATAATGGGTGGACTGCTTTCTTTTTTTTGTTCTTCTTCTTTCTTGGATAAAGCTCCCTCGCCGCAATTTCGGTAGTCACTTCTGAGATTGTGCTTTCAGTTTTTTTGCTTGGTGGTGGATGGAGGCTTATGTAATCGAGCAATTTCTGAGTAAACGATCTAGTGTAATCTTTCCATTTTTTCAACACACAGTCAAGTATTATTGGCAGCAGGAGGAATAGTAATGTTGTTGTTGCTGCTGCTGCACTACTATATATAGCAAAAATATAGGAAGCTAACTCTTTTGGGTAGACAGGGAGAGAGAGAGAGAGAGAGGGTATATAGCTTTGTCTGCTAAAATAATGCTAGTGGTGGTGGTAATGGCGTTAGTGCTACATTCTCTGGAATACTATACTCTCTGCTGCTTATCGTTAGTTTTCTCAAGGGAAGTGACTTCTATTTTACAATGAATAATAATAAGTATGTTGGTTGACTGCGTGATGTGCTGGTGCTGCTGCTGGTCTCACAGCAGCATATACAGTGCATTGTAGTGTGGTGGTGGTGGTGGTAGCGGCGGCGGTGATGGTGATCGTCAGACAGTGAGAGCTGCTGGAGCAGAGTCAAAGCTATCATGATGCCATGTTTTATTTTATCCTGAGCTTCCAAGCAATATAATTTGGCCATGTGAGTAAAAAAGGGCATATAAAATGGAAAATTTATCGGTTTGAGCTTAAACGTAAATTGAAGAGAGAGAGAGAGAGAGAAAGAGAGATCGAACCAATGGATACTGAGGAGGAGAAAGAGGAATATACTCACTGTCTCCGATCAATTTCTGCTGTTGTGTGAAAGTTGCGAGAAGGATTGTGTAGGTTATTGGAAACGTACATCAAAACATATGCAAGGAAGAAAACAAGCAAAAAAGGCTATATAAAAACTGCTCATTCCCCTCTCACTCAGGTTCTCTCTCTCTCTCTCTCTTCATGAATGAATGAAATAACAGGAATTTCTGAAATCGCTGATGTCGCGAGTTTTAAATGACGTGCAAGGACAGCAGCTTGTAAAATACAGTTACTTACGGCTTTGCTTCCAAAAGCATAACTGTTTTACTGTTTCCATTGTAAAACTTTCGAGTAAAAATAAATAATAATAATGCGAGATGGAACAAAAAGAAGAAGACGAAAAAAATAGGAAAAATACAGCGTGTTTATTATAATCGCAAGTAATTCCGTCTACAGGGTAGTAGACCACATAAACACACATACTACTACATACAACGCAATGATGTAAATTCATAAAAAGGATGCTTTTATGGCTGGAGTGATTGTGTATATTCTCCAATAAAAGTTGTCTAGTAAAGAGGAGAAAAAAAATTATATGATCATCCGGATCGGATTTGGGTCAATGAACAAACAAACAATACGTTTTCATCATGCTAATTGAATACAAGATTTATGATAACTCGACTACTTTTTGACACATTTCAAAATCTCCAACTATCTACACTACTGCTCACCCTTCCACTACCAGCATCCATGTTGTCATTTCAAAAAAAAACTAAAAAGTTCTGTATAAATTGACTTTCTCTTCATATACATATGTTTATTATTATATATTTTTGAACGGATAAATATGACAGTATAGTCCATTTGTCTATACTCCACACACACACATACATTTATATAAATCATTTAAATAAAACGGAAGGGAATACAAGGGCCATACACAAAAATAATAAAAACTTAATTAGGTAATTTATTGTTCCGAGAGAGGAGCGGCTTTGTGTACAACTCGTTTGCAGTGCAGTTCGCGAACATGTCACGTATTAAACGGGTTATATGAAAATTCTATTTAAATTTTGCGTGACGTTGAGGCCCATTAGTTGCTTCATATAATACGTATATAAGTCATGTCTATTGTACGACATGTATCAAATGCAATTTATGCGTATAGCTACTGACCCACATATACATATGGGGATGTAGGTGGAATATATATGTAGATATATAAATACACATATGTTTTAAGCAATCAAATGATCCCATTGCAATTTCACTAAAGCATTTTCTTTAGAGCATAAAAAACAGGGGAACCCCTCTCTCAACTCAACTCAAGGTGGAAAAGGAATAAAGACACTAGAACGAGTTAGAAGAACGTACGTACGTACGTACGTATACATAGTAGATGACTTTCTCTTTTGAAGTGATAAGTATAAAGAAGGAAAAAAAACCTTTGACTTGTGGCTTACGATAAGCCTCCTATTTTTCAACAAATGTCCATGTTAATAGAGAATAGCATTGGTCAAATAATGAAAACTGGTTTTATTTTAAACTGCCTCGCTCTTTCTCTCTCTCTTTCTCTCAGTCTCTTTCGCTTTCCCATGAAATGTAATGATCGTCGTGTCCATTTGCGAGAGAAAAGTAGAATGTTAATGGCCAAAGAAAGAAAAGCTAGAGAGAGAGAGAGAGAGAGAGGGGTAGAGAAAGCCGGATCCCATTTATTCCCTTGTATATTCAATAGTCTCAGCAGCAGCAGCAGCAGGAGAGGAGAGGCACCACAATCATTCAAATAGTTATACTTACCAGTCCTTTTTGCCGGGATTTAAATCCTGCAGAGAGATAAGTAGAGGATGTATGGCCTCACTGCGTAATGGCCCAGCCGTGTGATGAATGTCGTACAATGCACACCATAAGCCCATGGTAAAAAAATAGGGAAATCGTTTTTGCCCAAAGATTTTCATCGTATATATTTAGAAGGAAAAAAAATAGGATGCACTACTAATCCTCCGTGCAAAAAAAATCATGAATTACGTTTACTTTACACACATGCATTTTCCCTTTTTCAAATACACAAACATATATACAGTCATCTATGACGACAGCAAGTAAAGACGCCTTTGATTGTTCAGAATGTTTCAGAAAATTGACTTCTATTTTACAAACTATTATGATGGCTCTCCCGTCGTCCATGCATGGTCCTCTTTTTCCGGAAAGATTTAAAGTTTCGGTTTGAAATGGGCATATGGCGTATCGAAAAAAATTTCAAGGGAAAAGGAATATTCACACGGTCAGAAAGCTACATTTGTCATCACTACATACACAGGCATGTCATTGGAGGCTACCAATATTCTCCCTGCGTATATATAAATATTTCTTCTTCTTAAATCGCTTTATGTGCATTCCATGATAGGTACGTATCATAAGAGCTACTACTACATAGCAAACAAAAAAATGTATGAACTTCCATTTAAAAGAGCATATTGCGCAGCTGTGTGAGTGTGACTATGCGGTTCAGATTTGTTCACAGAGAGACGTATATCAAGTGGCGGAGAAGAAGACGGAGAAAAAAAGGAAAGTGAATCTATCTTCCCGTTTTCTGCGACAATGCTAATCGCTACAATTGCTATATAGCCGTGTGGTGGTAGTAGTATATGTATATGGTAGTAGTGGTGGTGATAGTAATAACAGCGGCGACATAGCTGCAATTTTTTTTCTTCAGAAAATGATGGTCCCTTGTGGCCTTCCCCAGAACAAGGAAAGGAGCATTGGCTTTGACAAAAATAAAAAAGTTCCCTCGGCTCAGCAACATTGCATTTTATTCCATAAAAGTGGAATGGGGGCGAAGAAAAGCGACACCACGTCAAATTGTATGTGTGTATGTGTGTGTGGTTGTCTTAAATGGAAATTCTTTTGTACGATCGTTCAAAAAATGTACGAAATCCTCGTCGCGCTGTGGTATAATAATGTTTTTTTTTTCTTCAAAAAACTAGCTATAGCTAGATTTTTGTGTTTGTTTCAACCAGTTATTTTTTTACTTGTAGTATAAATGACCATCTTTGTAGCCAAATGCGCCCGCTACTTACTAGAAAAATGACTCTTTTGTTTCATTTTCCCCCATGCCAGTATGCTTTTTTTGTTTCTTCATAATATTATTGATATTTATGGTAGACACCCATATAATGTGCACATATATTCCTGATAATTTTCATTGTTTCATTGTCGTTGAGCCTAAAAGTTTCCGGATATCACTTCTAGTATAATAATCAGACGAAAAATGTGAAAGCTAGCGAGAGAATTGGAGACAAATCGACTTAGATCATTTGCTTTTATACTTGAAATGGAATGCAGTTGGTTGCAAGCGAGAGTATGTATGTATATGATATGATGATGATGATGTATGTATATTTACTTGGAAACCTTGTACAACCCTCGTCAAAGTGCATAAACAGTGCATAAATATTAATGAGGCTTTTGTATGAGAAAAAGGAACTGGATTTGGAGATGGATGCCATATCGTTTTTTATGTAATTGAGGATGATGATACCCATTGCACATTTTTATTCCTTGCAGTAGTAGTAGTAGTAGTAGTGTAGTGTTGCATTAGCTGCTGAGTTAAAAAGTAAATGTCAGTAGAAGTAGTTGTCATGTTCAAAATATCTGACGATTTTGTTGCATTAAAACAGGTTTTTTTTGTTTGTGTGATATTCCGTACTTTTTATTATGTTCGTATACACTCTCTAACGGTCTCTTTTACCAAAGCTTTATGTTTATTGAACGGGAATAGTATGACCAAAAAATTTCCAAACTACAACATGCTGAATACAAACTTGCGCATAGGAAGATAGAGAGAATGGGGTGAAGTGAAACTAACATTCCGGGTAGGTATACGTATCTCGGGATATATTGATTACACGTCTGTGGAATGTTTGTATATTATTATTATTATTATTAACTTGATATGCAATATATATGTACCTATGCCGATGATCAATTACAGAAAAAGAAGAAGAATATTGAGGTCACACGAGGAGCATAAGGAATAGAGCAATCATACACATGTAAAATAAATCCCACTGAACTGGTGAAATGGGGGGAAAATTGTCATCTGGTTTTGTGTTACTTATTAAGAGGGAAAACAGGAAATAAAAGTGGTATTTGAATGGACTTAAAATCCGAGCTATTTATGCACAAGACAATGTCGTGTGTGTAACAGTCAGATCTAGACCATAAAACTTTTTATCACTTCGTCGAACATCGATTCCTGGAGTAGTTAGTGGTGTCAGTTTGAGGCTCAGGTGCTGCTATCGATAAAGCATACAACAACCCTTCTGTAACTGCAACTTACCATTCATTCTGTTAGGGGCTGCGCGTCCGCACCACACCATGTGATACAATTATACATACATCATGCATCTATGGGCTGCTGTCTTTTTATCCTCTCTAAAGTAGTCCTGCTGAAACGGAAAGATAAAATGTTTTATGATATTGTGTGCCCATTCAGTCTGCCCATCCATTTGGTCTTTCTTATGCTCTTAATGTCAAATGCAAAAATCTTTCTTCATTCTGGTGCAATTTGGAAATCACTGGCATGTATACATTTATCGTAACTAAAGCAAGTTGGATCTTGAACAAACTGAACTGAACAAAAAAAAAATTTTTTTGTTCCCTCTTGAATCACTAAAACATGAAATTCAACATGATTGTTAGTACATGCGGCACTTCCCTATATCAATAACCCAAACTTTATTGTTTATAATTTTATTATATTTTTAGCATCTCCAACGCAGACAATTTTGAGGTACATGTGTGCACGGATGTTCGTAAAAGGTAAATCGTTAAAAGAAAAGCTTTTTGTCTTGTTTATTCATTTCTCTTCCTATTTTCTTTTTCGCTTCGTCATTTCATTTTCCATTTTCATTTCCAAAAAAAAAACACACAATCGTTCGTAGTGTATTACCCTTCCTCCACATTAAATGGAAATGGATCCAAAAATTCCTTTCATCACCTGTACTTAAACATGCCTTAGCAGGAAATAGTAGTTGTAGCATCATGTGTGCTTGCCAACATCCTTTATTGTTATATGCATTTATCGCGTTTTTATGCCTTTTGAAATTAATTGCAAAACAGCAGCAGTGACACCAATTTTGTTCAACTGTATTATTTTTTTTCTTTGTATTAATAGTATTCATTTATTAAATTTCCACAATTGTAGGATTTAGCTTACAATAATAATATTAATAATAATAATAATGGTATATAGTATTTTTTATCATTATACATTCTCAATATAATTCATTAAGGTCATATATTATACCTTTCTAATAAATTGTTTTATTATCATATCAAGAAGTAGTAGTTGTAGTATTTAGTAGTTATGGTGGTAGTATGGTGGAGATACCAATATTTTTAATTTTTAATACATACATATTTTTTTATGTTGTATACATTATCATGTACGCCATCATGTAATTTTTTTAGATACATAATAGTAAAAGTTGTTGTTGTTGTTGTTGTTGTGTTTTATTTATATGCACATATAAATACATACATACATAGATAATTTTTTTTTGAAAAAGGCCCACTGCTCTGTACAGCGAGTCGATTTTTGTGAGTTCTTTGTTTATATATATTTTTGGTCGGACGCCCGTCCCTCTGTTATTTTTTTGCGCTTTTCTACCCATATATTATAATATGCTTTTTCACAATCGATTTTTTATTTCTTCAAAACTTGGCACACACATATTTATAATGTAGGAGAAAGGGCAAGAAATAGCTTTCATTTTTTTTTCAGTCTCCGGGGTCAACCCTATTTTTGGGGTCCGAGTTCAACAAACCATTTTTTTGATAGCATTTTTACAACCTACATAAAAGTTAGCTCAATCGAAAGCCCTTAAAAAAAATTTTTTTTTGAGCAACACAAGAAACATATTTGTTGTGTTACTTTTGATCTCACATCGTCCATTGCCGTATTTAAATATGGGGAACAAAGAGCTGAAAATCCACCCCATCTCACACGCAAAATTACTCTGCTTAAAAACATAGGGTGCACAACTGACTCCTGTTTTCAAGCTATAATATTATATACATATATATATTTGCAGGTACTATGGGATAAAAATGTCTACAACAACTACACTACGATGTTTTTTAACCCCATATTTAGATTGATCGACTTTCCTGCGGAGCAAAAATGGATTATTGAAAAACCTTATTATTTTTGTTGGCATTATTACAGCCTAGAAAAATTCGTTAACTCGAGAGATGGACAGCTGAGTCCTACAAAATACGGCATCAATTTATTATATAACTCAACAGCTGCAGTAAAATTTCCTCAATATACATACACAAGATGCACACACGTCCTTCCTTACAGCCTTACAACAGTTTCAAATAATTATCTAGCTGTACAATATTATTTTTTGTTGACATACACAAGTTCAACGTCCTAATATAACTCTTGAAACCACAGGGGAACAAATCAGTTAAACATTCCATTCTTGTCTACACATACATACATGAATATTATGATTATGAATAAGTCATCTCTGAATATTTTAACCAGCGTATGTGTATATATATAGGTATGTATATATCATCTGTAAGAACGGTAATTAAATTTTAATTATTCTTTTAAACGATCCATGTATTTATAAGAGACGAGAAGTGTAGACATGTTGGAATTTCTAAAACGCAACATATATTTTTTTCAACACATAATATATTGCCACTGTCACGCAGCACAACTTTGCATAATATTCCACATATAAATACACACATATATCGCAGCTAAATATTTCCTTATATATTTTTTTTGGAAAAAAAAACCAGAAAGACTAACACTTGCATTTAAAAAAAAAATTGCTTACCTTTTCCATTTTTGTTAAAGAATATTTATCCTTATCCATCAGTTTCCATTCATCTTGGTTTTGTGCACCATTTTTTTCTCTTTTACTTCCTGATTTTACCCCAAATATATAATAAATTTACATTGAAATCTTTGTTCTCTGTACTTTATTGTATCATCATTTCAGTATTGCATTTGATTTACTTTCCCTCTATAAATACATATAATAACAATAATAATAATAATAATATGTGGTATACATATGTAAATATATATTTACATACATTCACCTTACACTTATATCTATTGACAACTATATAAACACATTTAATACACATTCCAATTCTTCTTTTACAACAATTTACTATAAAGAAATTACAAAAACAGAGGGAAAGAGGGAAGATTCAATAGAGAGAGAGAGAGTACATAAGTACATAAAAAATCCATGTACTTAGGTTGTACGCAAGTTATAGTACCACACATATATATATCCTCCTTCTATTTTTTATCATCTTTCTGTTCGTGTATACATTTATATATCTGTATCGTATATTCTTTATTGTACTACGGTTTATATAGTGATTCCTAAAAAGATATCATTATTATTATTATTATTATTCCTATCATTTATAATAATAACAATTCATTTGATTAAGAATCCCTTGATATATTTTTTTTTGTTTTTAAACAGTTGCCCACATTTTTCTTCTTCTTCTTCGTCATCTTCTGACCTTCTCCATTTTTTTCTTACAAATTAAACATATCTTTTTTTTGTGAAACACTACTGGTTTGATTGTTTTTATTTCGTAGTATATCGTATCTCGTCTTTTTACAGTGGAACACCTGGGGTTTCATTTCGTAGTAGTAGTAATTATTGTATGTATATATTTTTTAAATGCATAAGTGTAAATGTGTAACATATTAATATACATATATATATTTTTTAAATGATTTCATCATCAAAAGAAAAAAAGTGAATAGAGGAACCATTCCCAATATTTCATTAGAGATTTTATCGTTTTTTAAAATTACCTTGTAATATTGTTACCATGATTATGTTTCGATCTCGTGAATATATATATATATATATATATATTTAGTTTTTTTTCAAGTCGGGCTCAGCGAAACACGGAAGCTATAAAAATGACATGATGTTCGTTGTAGACAAATAAAGTCTTTGAATTCGAATACTTAGTGAAGATCACCGTTTTTTTCCAGCAAATTTCTCCTTTCATATTTCTGGTAAATAATATTATTATTATATAAGTATGTAGCGATAAAAAAATCTTTACATATAATAAAGATAAAATCCCACTAACTGCATACCTATTTGCATGTATTTATTTCGTCGCTGCATAAATAACAACAAGAAAACAATAAATTTGTAAAAAGTGAAAGTGCACTAATCCTTTTGAAGAGAGTACATCTATTATATATTTTATGTACCTATGTCTGTGTATGTTGCTATGTAACGATAAATGTAGCTGATATTGTAAACTTAATAACTTTATATTGTTGTAAGTCTACGTATTATATTTATACATATGTTGAATTGTAAGTATATATTATAGTCTACTAATACTTTTCATGATTGCCATTCTACACACTTTTTCTTCTTACACAGCAGCAAACTGTCTCCTTTTCAATGGTATATAAATTCGATGATGCCTACATAATACTTTCGGAAATATATATAAACCTATGTGTGTGTACATTTTTATATAATCCTAAGTAATTCAAAAGTTTTGTTCATAATTTGTATTTCATGTTTTGAATTGAACATAAAAAAAATTGATAAATACTTTTTTGTGTATCTTTCAATTTGAAGCTAAAGAGAACCGTTATAATTTAAAAAAACAAAACAAAAAAAAAACAATATAATATCAGGAAATTCTATGATGATTGCCGTGACAAGAACGGAATATTTATGTATATATTTGGGTATGCATTTTTCATGTTTTGGAGCTTCCTAAATTGCACCAAAATGTTTATAGCAAAAATGAGTTGTACTTTACAGTTGAAGAATTTTCTTTTTTGTTTGAAAAACTAAATGAAATGTAATTTAGTTACAATATAGTATACTATTATTATTATTGTTATTCATTATTAGGTATTATTATTTTGGTTTGTCAGTAGTATCGTGCGTGAACTTACAATTATAGCACACTCATACGTGTCACAATTTTGTAAAGATTGTCGTCGTTTTTTTTTCTGAATGAGTCTCTACAAAACAAAAGTCAGGTTTTTTTCACATTCAGTTCAACAGGTAGAAGTATAACAATAAATCGTGTAAACTTGTAGAAATTCCATCTATCTTTATGTATAGACACATACGTCGTCGTTAAAAGGAAGATTTAGTTGTTTAAAAAATTTTTTTTTTAACCCAACCCCCATAATATTTATGTACATATTTAATTAATAGGTATCTTTAAAATAGTAAATATGCAAGGCGAGGCTCCTTTTTCAGCATATTTTCTATCCTTCTTCTTATCATTATAAATACACTGTATACATAACTTACATCTTAAATTGCTTTTATGTACAATATACATATTATTGTTATTATTATTTGGTATCATAATAACCATAACTGCAATTTATCTTTTCCGTTAGTACACATCAACAATTATTCATGTTTTTATTGAGTGCTAGGATGTGAACATTGGCCTGGGACTCTTGGCTGTTTGTACAAGCATCCCAGCATTCAATACAGATAACTTTTTCTTTTTGATTTTCATTCACACGTAAATACTTGTCAATTATTTATATGGATTATTATTACTATTATTATGAGTTATATAACATACATTCATTTTTCTGTTTGCACATTTTGTATCCGTATACTTGTTTTGCGTAGTTTCGTTTTTTTTAATACTGAGATTTTATTTCCTTTTAGAAGAAATGTGGCTTATTCATTATTATTCGTACAAAGGACATTTTGATACATAAAAATTAAATTGTCCTTTTAAAGTAGATTCGTTGCCATTTTTTTTATAGAATGTGGTAACACTATAGTTGCTGTAGTTAAAAGTTTGGTATCAACAAATACCTTTATAATATATATGCCTACTAAATAAATACATACATATATACACTTTTATAAATCTTTATTAACCGTTCAATATTAAGTTAATTTCACTCGCACGTACTAATAAAAAATTTCACGTTAAAGTTGGCAGTATTACAATATAGGAAATTTATATAATATCCTGTAAACTATCACCCCCATTTATGCTTATATCTCTCTTTATACATTTATTCAGTTAAACTGCTGCTTAGTTCAGTCAGGGGTCATGCACTTATTATTATTTTTTTTAAATACATATGTATATTTATTTTATTTTATTAATTATGGAATAATGTACTCTTCTTTAATAAAAAAAGACATTTTTTTTTGCATCTAATATCTGACTTTTTTTGCTTTCAATTGAAAACGTGTTTGGGCGTTGATAAGCGGCGATAATAACGTTCATTGATGTTGACTTCACTAAAAATGTCCACTACGACGA
This sequence comes from Zhuqinia jingwanae, assembly GCA_027744095.1. Taxonomy (NCBI): domain Eukaryota; kingdom Metazoa; phylum Arthropoda; class Collembola; order Entomobryomorpha; family Paronellidae; genus Zhuqinia; species Zhuqinia jingwanae. Next base: position 3,261 of record JAHZNC010006930.1, on the reverse strand, counting down.
GGTCCACCAAAAATAATTCAAAGGAACAAATACACTCGATCAATCCAGAAGAGCACACATTTTAAAACTAGTACATATGTTTTGCATAGATAGGTAAGTATAAATACAACGTAATATTCTATGCTAATTTTATGGGCATTTTTGACAATTAAATATATACACAATAAATTCTCGTTTTTTTAAATACAAGTATGTAGGAAGCTGCACAAGTTATTTTTTGTTTCATGCTTATTAATATTAATTTGTATATTGTATGAACATCTTAAGCACAAGTTCATTCAACCACAGTAAAAGTTCAATAACTTTACTATTTTAGATGAACATCTGCTACAGCATTAGTAAAACTCATTTGGAATTGTGCATATTGTTTCACTCATTCAATTATGTATATAGCGCCATGATTATTTAATAATATAATATATTATAATCTTTAAAATTTGATGCCTTAATAAAAATCTTTAAAGATTTTTTTTTACCCCTTTTACGGATACACATTCAATTATTAAAATACGATTACATATGTAAAAAGACGCATACGACTCATGTAATACTTTTTTTTTAAATTACATATCTATTTGTTTTTAAGCCTATATTCTTTCGTAACATGATTTATAATACTACTAATAATAATATTAGTTTGCTGTACAGCTCTTATATATTTTTTTAAATAAACTTTTTGTAATTTTTCTTTCTTTTTTAAAATATTTTTTTTTGTAAATACTCTTATGCCATAAAGTAGTCTCATATTGTGCCGTCTGAAAGTTTCAAGTACATTTGTAATCCCAACGTTTCAAGTAATTCAAGTAAAATACATTAAAAACGCAAGGTATGTATGTAATGTATGTAGTATATATCATGTAGAAATTGATTGTAAAATGGTTTAGAATTTATAACCTCTTAAAAATAATGCATGACAGAAGTAGTGTAGCACGAATTACATAACAATTAAGGTATAAAAATTTGGCGATTTAAAAAAGAATGACTGCTGTATTATTTGAACCATACAATAACAAGTAAATATAGTTAAGTACATAATATAATATATTAGCAAATCCTTTAAGAAACTAGATAAGATATTCTTAAGATGAAAAACCATAACTTTCACAACAGAAATGGGCTGATGGTATAATTTTTTTTGCATTATGTACAATACTTAAAATATAATATGTGCACAGCAACAGCACATAATAAATTAATAATCATGTAGCATTTTTGACAAGACAAAAGTTATAATATTATGTACCTACGTATGTGATATGACACATTTGCATGCGTCATATCGTCACTTTTACTAAATAACTTATTATGCTCACTTTCTTTAGAATTTTAAGATACATTTTAAGAGTTTGTTTTAGCAAATAAGTAGTTAAAAAATATTTATGTAATCCAGTGCACCATATCGAAACTTTTTTTTGACGTTGTTGTCTTCAAAATTTGCTGCAACCAATTTCAGAAATCAACGTTGTTGTAGTTGTTGATTAAATACAGTTGATTGTTGAACTTCTTCACTGTTATTATCCTTTTGTTTCGTGCTGCTAAAAATCGATTTCAGGTCGAGATATTGAGGGTTTTTTTTGGTATTTGTATTTGTACTGCTTGGTATTCTCTAAAAAAACATTTAGGTACGTGTGAATAATGTCGACACACAAATCAACACCCTTATTCCATCTTATTGTACTTGCGTTAAGTATAATAAGGGGCTATATGAAACACTGATATTTGTAAGGTAAGTGTATCTACAGCCAGCAAAAAATGACTTTTAATAGTTTTATTTGAACTTTTCAGGACACGATAGTTCCATAAGATTCATGGCCAAAAATATAGTTTACTTACTTTTGTTAAACAAAAACAGGCACATAAAAAAATTGTCCGTTTTTTTGTTACAACAATATTTGAGTATAAATTGCAATTTTAGTTGTAATGAGAATGTGAAAATAGTATCAAGAAGCAGGAGACCGGATAAGATTCATTTACATGTTAATCCAATCCCTAGTCAACTGTAAGAGAAAGCGAATCTAAAAATTTATGATATGGATAGATATATACTAACTACAGTACTCAGACGCTACCCCGTTTCTTCCGACACATAATATTATGTTTCATAGTACGTGTGTTCATCGGCAGTGTAAATCTGAATAATACATACATATATGGACATCATCATCCATCCGTGGCCGTAGCAATCAAACAGAGTGCCAGTTAAGTCAGTCAACACACATGTTAGCAGGGTCAAGTTTTAATTTAAACTACATTCTTTACACATTCATTGGTGCTAAATTATTAAGTTAGCTTTAAAAAACACACGCGTGTGTATGCTCACTCATTCTCCCTCTCTCTCTCTCTCTCCTCTCAAACAAGATGAAGTTATCGTCTTGGTGCTTATATGGGAAATAAATTGAGCCATTAAATGGTGATGACGTGAACTCAAGTTACAAAGTTAAAATTAACATCCAAGCAGAGAAGCAGAGAGGATCATGGTGATGATGATGATGATGGAAAAGTACTATTTAACGGCAACTATTTCGTGGGAGTATAACAGCAACAAACTGCCTTTTCTTCTGAGCAATATGTTAAGTTGCCTTTCTCTTCCGTTAAGAAATTCATCACTTTGTCTCTCTGGTTACTGCTGCGGTGGTGGTGGTCGTCGTGGTAGTGTTCTTGCTGCATTCATAATATAGTCCACCATTTCAAAGGAAAACTCAGGGAGCTACTCCAAGATTTGGAAACGAAATTGAGCCGAAAGGTGTGAAAAAGTGGATGATACTTTACAGAAAGATGAATGACTAACTTTGGCATAACGGAGAATTGCCCAAGTGGCTACATTGGTACACACACATACATGAAGAAAAAAGGTTGAAGCTGTGGAAGTAGTGATGATGATGATGATGATGATGTGAGGAGAGCATATTATAGCTGAGAGATGTAAAGGAAAAAGTGGAAATTCTCACAAGGAAAACGTGCTCGCATACATAAATACATTTAAAAAACACACAAATTTTTTGAAGGATAGCAGGGGATAAAAAAAGGAGATGTAGATGTACGTTGTAGCTACATATATACGTTTTTTTAATGTACGGCCCTCATCCTTCGTTGTTTTGCCATTTTTTTTGTTTCGTCTCTCTTTTCTCGGTTTCATTACAAGACCGTTCATCAGCATAGCAAGATTAATGGACCATTCCCCTTGTCAGCCTGGATATGGATGCCCCATCAACCCTGTTACCATTTATTTCTTCAAATGTGTGTGCATGCCACAAATTTTGG
>JAHZNC010006929.1:0-11141 GCA_027744095.1 Zhuqinia jingwanae | reverse complement strand
GGACTTAGCATGGAGTGAGATTTTTTTAACATGGGACTTAGCATGCGTCTGAAGGACTTAGCATATGTCAGAATACTACGAACTTATTATATATTTGTATTATAATCATTTTTCGTTGCAAGTGAAAGAAAACTCAACGTTGTTCATATATACTGCAGGTATTGCTGTTTTTATTTCCTTGCTGCTCTGGTGATTTGTTACTTATTCAACGATCATTATTACTGCAATTAATGCATCCACATTCCTATATTTCAGCTTGAACACGGACGGAACATTTTTGCATGTTATTTTCCTGGTCTGTTTTTTAGGATGACGATGATAATCATTAGTGTTTAGGAGCGTGTTTTCTTTAGAAACATAATCATCAGACAAGCTTTATGGGTACTATTGGATAGATAGTTTTTTTTAAAGAAAAGGCAATAAACAGCAAATATCCGTAGCACAGGTTTTAGTGTTTTTTAACGTTATGTGCTAAGTGAAGATCATATTATTGTTATTATTTCATTTTCTTGTATATTATTACTAACGCAACTGCAATATATACGATATAGACAAACAACAGAGAAACCTATCAAGTTTAAAAATTCGTACATAATAATGATAATATATTGTAGATACAAGGTATTATGATTCACGATATACTATGATGCATAACGAAATAATGTGTTATGGCTATTGGATATGAAAACGGGTTTCATTTCTTTTGAAGAATATTACTTCTGCTTTCTGACTTTTTTTTATACCATTCACTATTTACTTGAACAAGACTAGTGACCTTGATTGTAGGCCATTAATGATTCAACGGGTGAAGAAATTACATCTTTTCAAATTACATATACCTATATAAATGTACATAATATTGTAGCAAAGTAGCAATAATGGTGGTGGTGGTGGTAGTAGTAGTAGTCGTTGTAGTAGAGGTAGACCTGTTATACCGGAGAAGAGCAGAATTGAACATTTCTTGAGCAACTCACTATATATTCAATATTACTACAAAATCTTCCTTATAAAAGATTATTGGTTATTTTGTTGCATTGCATTCGTTTCTATTGCAAGGTTTTGCATGTATATTACATTTTAGGTATCATAAATCCTTTCCTAGGCGTAGAAGTGTGATTATCATCACATCTAAGTCCACCTCACTCACCATCATTCTCGTCAAGAGAAGAAGGCACAGCAGCAGATTGACACAAGAAAGGAAAACACAATTTTTCAGATATCTCCTCACAGGTCACATCAGCCTCATTAAAAGACGACTATGTCATTGTCTTCAGTTCTTGTTATGCATAATATAATGAATTTCAAAATTGCTTTTTTATATAAGAAATGTGTAAATGTTCACCACATGGCGAAGAGACAGGTGATGAAAATGAGTAGAGAAATATTTATTATATTAAATGGATATGCACATAGGTATATCTAAATACTGTCGGTTATATTGTGTGTATACGTAATAATATTTTACGTGCCGACTATTTTATCAGCCTTCCTGATCCCATCATGTTACAATAATACATTTCAACCCATTCTTTAGCAGATATGTATGACTTGATTTATCAATAGCTGATCGTGCCATCATTTTCATCATCAACACTTCAAGTCTCAAGTTTTGGATGAAATGGTTCAATATAATGTATATTTTTTTTAATTGAAAAAGTGGTTGTCATGAAGTCACTTAAAAGTAAGATGGAGTGCGAAAACTTATTTATTGGAGTGCTTAAAGCATTTCAGTAATAGTAATATTTTTCTTCACACTCACTTGCTTTAGCCAATGCAATTACATAACTAATTCGTTTCAGCAATGTGGCTTTAAAAAAAATTAAGTAATCCAACTATGTGCGAAGGAAGAACATGAAATAGGCTTTCTTTCTTTAATAATAGCAAGGAAGTTGGCTTGTCTGCAACCTTGGAGAAACAATAGGTATATTGTTTTTCGTTGAGTTGAGTGTATCAGGTATCCCAGTGGAAATAGATCGCAAGTCGTATTGGGCATTATTTTTCTGTATTCATCGATATGTCACTTACATTTCAGCTGCGTTTTTATCTCCACTTTCTAGAATACGAGTCGCTCTTTGGTCCTTAGTCTCAACGCTAAACTGCAAATTTCCCTCATTAATGCTGTTTTAACTCTTGTACACACGCGGACAGTAAACAAGTAAGGGAAGTGGTCTTCTATTTTGCCCATTGCTGTTGCTGCGAGGATTGCTTTTTTTGATTCTGGTTTTGTGACGGACGAGGAGGATGCTGATGAATGGCGGCGATGAAGCTGGTGCTGCTTGCTTGATAATACGACGCGCTGTTGTAGAAAGAGTTTAATCTCTCTTGAAAATAAAAGAAGCGATAGAGCTAAAGGCTTGAAGGACACTGTGATAGCATACGTAATTATCATCATCGTCTGAGCCACTGAATGAATGTGCTGCTGTTGATTAGTTGACTGATCAGTTGTAAAATGTAACTTTTTGGGGTGTTGGTATTATGGGTTAAATCCCCGCTAAGTGATCATGGTGGTGCTGATGGTGATCACAATATGAAGTGATTTTATTTTGTGCTATGATGTTTCATAGTCAAAAAGTCAAAATAGTATAAATAGTATGCCCATGTATACTAATATACATACATACCTATTATTATTTACAAACACAAAGTATAACTATTTCGTCGCATCATTGCTATTGTAAATTGTTGTTGTCTTTAACTCATTTTTCGCTTTGTTTTACACATCGCGTCATTTTTACTGCGATCACGTATAGTTTGCATAGTATAGTTTGTAATGTTACTCTATGGCTTGTATAAATGGCAAACCATCATAATGTCCTGTGTAGCCTACTCCGTCCGTACCCTAAAAAGCCATATTTAACCACATCATCCTCATCACATCATCAAAAATAAGGGGATGAGTTCTAATGTAGGTTGTTCGACGCTGTCGCTGGTGCGCTGCAACAAAACAACAGGAAATAATATAAATTCTGCGAATTATTGCACATCATCCTGCTTGCCTGGGTCATTCTAAACGTCTAACCCTAATCTGAAGAGGATGCAACCAAACAACTTACATATTATTTAGATTACTACATGTCATCCTACCAAAAATGTCTGCATACATAGTATGTATTACATACACATTTCAGACAGACACCATAGCATCATCACAGCAGCAACCACTAAAATCTCTGTAAGTATTATATTTTATATTATAAACAATCTTGTTTCAATGAATGAATGAATGAATGAATTTTAAACTGGCACCATATCCACATCACCATAACTAGCTATAAGTATGTACGTATGTATCTAAATATTATTTAAATGTAGGAGACATATTATGCGACTGAGGTGAGCACGTAGATCATATCAGTAAAATCTCAAAATGGAGTGCGTGCTAGTAAGTGTCCATTGAAAAAAACACAAGAGTAGCAGCAGGGCTTGGCTTGTACAACTGGTAGAAAGGAAACTAGCTATATTAGTATCCCCTAAACCATGGACCTATCTAAGTCTACTATTTTTACTCGAAACATTAATTGAGGAACAGTCACTAAATAATAATGTGGCATTTTTTGGTTATGTTGCCCAAGATTACATGGATTTTTAAAAACAATTATTTAGGGAATATAAGGGATACTAAAGGTATATTTTTGATAATCTAAACATTCATTTTTTCACTTTCGTGTACAAAATTTAGGTACAAAATCCACTTTGAAAATGCATGACACTTGAAGTAACACAGGAGAACTTGTAGACATTATCAAATTTTACTACGGTTTATTAATATTTTGTCTTGCTAAACACTGACACTCCGGTCATTACATAAGATGTTGGTAGGTGGTGGTATACATATATATATACATATATGCGAGTACACATGTACCTAACGTCTGCATTTTAAATTGTAAAAATTATTTCTTTACTCGTCAGAATTGTATGCAATATAATAAAGATAACACAGTAGCTAACGCTGATTCTGCTCATCATGTTCTTAATTAACTCATTGACATGGCTTGTACAAAAATGTGTCCAGAATTTTTGACAAAAGCAAAACCAGCACCAAATGTACCACAAATTAACACAATTTTACCACAGTTATTGCGCACCAACAAATGAATTTAGTTCCCTTGCAACAATTATTTTGGATAATTTAATAACTTGTAAGGGTGCAAGTCATTAAAAGTGGAAAAAATTGACACGAGTTTGCATTTGTGAAAAAATTCATAAAACGTTTATAAAACTAGATTTAAACAGAACAGAACATTTTGCATGGTTGATGTAGTTGAGATAATTTTTTATAACTTCGTGTCACATGAATCGGAAATTCCGATTCAGAATTGAAATGGGGATAAAAAACACATCTTCACGAAATTCCTGATGATGTACATACCTATGCATACATGTAACAGTGAAACACTATAGATAAGATTTATGCATCAGATCCCATTTTCAGCTTTGTGTACATTTATGTTAAGTGAATGTTGAATGTACAGTTTGATCTTTATGCACTGGACTGGAGATTCAGCCGAATTTTGATGAAATTTGAATAGTAAAACTGAATTTTGATAAAAATTGGAAAAGCTTACTTTTGTCGAAACCGATGTATTCCAAATCTGAATTTAAATTTTCCACAATATTCAACTTTCATGAAAAAAAAATCAGCTTTACACAACATTCAAGTTTCATCAAAATTGGATTTTAAATTAAATTTTTGCTTTACTTAGTAAGGTTTAACTTGTAATAATAGGTAATCAATAAGTCATTCGTTTTCGAATCCCCATATCTTCTTGGGGTAGATCTGGGACTTAACACGACAATGTAGTGAGTAATGCATGGGGTTACATACATTATGCCGTAGAATTTGTACACTAAATTTGGGGAAAATAAGACTCACTGTACATTCAGTTATTATAACTGTACACAAAGCTGGAGACTTTTAAAATTGTGAAATTTCTGGGTATTTTTTTATGCCTGTTTGCCTTTTGACAAATTTTGGAAACATTTTTACACAAGCCACATCAATGGGTTAAATATTATGATGTTTGAGTTTGCGTAGCAGAATCAACGTTACCAACTGTAATTATCTATATAGTCATAGCCATAGCACATAATGTATTTATCACATCCATGCCTCCTGCTCAGCTTTGCGCTCCAAGGCATGTCTCTGAAGTTTAGGCTCTTGCCACTGCCACTTTACAACTATTGCTTGCCACGACAGCAATCAACCGAGCCTAGAAAATGCATATGTATAAAATGAAAATGTGAAAAATTATTCCAGGGAGGCACTGCCATTACCATTACATTTTACAGATTACGATTACACACATGTATGCCTACTTTGAGTGAGACAAGTATATGGGATCATAGGATGTGACCTGAGGTGAAAAATGATAATGCTGCTGCTGCTGACTGCGAAGAGAAGTATAAAATGAATTCTTTTTAGCGACGTGCCCATGTTTTTTTCGGTACCAATGTTGCTGGACATGTGTGCCTGGTTGTATTTTCTGTGAAACTCATCAGGAAAAATCCATATTAGGCAAGAAGGGACCAAGCCATCCCAGCAGGATACACTTGTTAGCTATATGCGAACGAGCCAAATTAGTTATCTCGTTGTAATATGAATGGGCACTGAACCTTAAAGGTTTAATGTTTGTGAGAATTGTAATATAAAATGCCTGAAAAAGCGCGAACTGTAGATCAGATATGAAAATACAAGAAAATATGAAATATATATATACCTGCTTACACACACTTTAAAATAAATATTAGCCAGGCATATTAACATAAATGAACAAAAACAGCAAGGTTTTTTTTCAGCGGCGCTCGTCATCACAAATTCAAAATGAGATGGAATAAATATATGAAATTTGAATCAAGGCGTCTGATTTTTAGTGATTTTTAAATGCATGATGTCAATAAAATATCTTTTCAGAGAAGAAGAAAATATTGAAGAGATCACGATGAACTAATGCATAACTACATAATTTATAACACACATGTATATATTGAAGGTTTTAATTTTAATAAAAAAGTTCAACGTTCCAATCTGATAACCCACAGCAGATTTTCATCATTTAAAAAGAAGTAACGAGCTTCATAATTTTTAAAAGCGTGCTAAACAGAAGTGAGTAGCAATGCGTAATGGTCATACTTATGAAAAGAAGCAGTAACGAAATTTCGGATAATTATTTCCTGAGGGAATACTACTGGAGCTGATACGTCGTATACATAGCGCCAGCCTTCTCAAATAAGTTTTGTAGTTTCATCAATTTCGCCATGCTTTAAAGATCCAGTCTGGGGAATATTAATAAAAGCACAAACAAAGTAATTTTTTGTTGCTATTGCATTTAATATAAATTGCCTAGCAACGTCTCTAAAAAATGGTTATACATGCATTCATATACATACTTGATGTATATGTAGCATCAATGAACAAATTCATACAACAAATGAAAAACTTTACAATGCAATATTACATATATACATATCTGATCATCATCAGACTTTTCTTGGTGATCAACATTCCTGCTAAATGTTCATTCATTTTCTTGCTTTATTTTTTACCGTTTCGTTATTAGGAAAATTTTGTTACTCATTATTCGCATATAAGCAATGGTGTACAAGAAGGAAAACTGAATATTTGGAGAGATCACACACGTTTACTTGTTCTCTAGCTGATGACATTGACAATTCGCACAGAGAAATAAATTGATAATTATGCCTCATGTATTAGATGATTGTCTGATCTTTCATAAGTATGTTTGTAACCCTATATATTATACATATTAGCTTCAAAGGATTATCCATTATCCACAAGGTATGGTTTTTTTTTAAATTCTTTACTATGCGTGTAGACTTTTAGCGACTATATTATTACGCTAAATTACGTAGCATAACAAAGAAATCTGACAAGTGAGCAAGTTTTTTTGTCTAGTAATGTTTTTTGTAGTTGATACATATGAATATCTAAAATGCAGCGACAATGCATCATTCTATTGAATCTGCGTAGAAAGTTTGATTAACTAAGGTGTGTTTTCTTGCGAAAGAGAGGTGTTGTACATGTACAGCATGGCCAAGACGGCGCCAAGGAACCCAAAAATTGCAGTATTACATTACTTGACTGCTTGCTACACAATCACGTCTTCCCTTCTTCTTCTTCTGAGAGTACAAGTTGTACTGATTTTCTTGGACGATTATTACACTGCTATACTGTGTAGTTGTGCTTGCTTCTCTGTGGTCATCATAGTGTAGAAATATTCACCTACCTTTCGTCCTTTACCTTTTGTAGCTGATAATGATGATGATAAGGATATAGGCACATGAAAAATTCCTCTATTTGGGTGTGACAAACTCGTTTACACTACAACAACCAACATTAAAGTACTATGAAGTCAGTGAAATTAGCTAATAGTTGATGTTGTAGGAGTTAATACATGTTACTTACTACACCTGTTTACTTCCAAGTCATTACCAGACAGACTAATATATTATCATGTATATCAAAATGTGTATGCAAAAAAAGAATTGAAAATCCAATCCGATGTTTTTACTCTTGCGTAGACCAGACGTTCACTCCCGTATTTTCAAGTAATTTAATACAGATATTACAATATACAAATTCCATCATGTCAAAAAGTTACTTTTAACAATAGATCATCTTTTCTTTTTAGTTATACCTAGAAGTACGTAAACGGATATTGTAGTTTGACGAAGGTGCCGTCCGCGAACATAAAGTTATTTTTAAGGAATACAAAAATTATGATACATTCAACAATACCGAAATTGGAAAAATTATAGCTATATGTCTATGCATTATGTCAATGAGTTATTGCATTATATTCAGTTCATTGCTTATACATATTAAATATACACATTTTATTATTTATACGGCACATGAAATTTATTTTTACAATTTGGGTCTTAAATATATGCATTAGTTAGTATATTATAAAAGGGTAGGGTAGTAAGAAAACAATTGAGGTAAAAAATGACTCAATTAAATTAAATTAAGAATTAGCTCTATTAAAACTTCATGTAGGCACTTGTTTTTCATTGAATTCCACTAAATCTTCGTTCATTTTTTGCACATACTCCATGCAAGATTTCACAGTGTCTACTAAATGTGTAATGCTTCCCTGTTCTAAATTGAGATAGTCCTTTACCTGATCCAAGGTGGACCCATCCACGGAATATTTAAATAGTCCTCTATTCTCCAAGGTGGTTTTATGTAAGCGCACGTGGGACATCAGTTCATTTAAACGCCCTCGAAAATGTGTTGGTGAATTTAATTGTTTTTCTAACTCTTGTGCCTGTTTCTTTAAATCCTCCTCCTCCGGAAGTAATGGATATCCTTGTTTTTGCAAAATTTGAAGACGTACGATTGACTGTTGAATTTTGAGTGCCGAATTGAATTTTATACAAGTTAACTTTATCATCATTAATATGATGTTTATTATAAAGAAATTTTGACATGACTTACCGAAATAACTCGGTGAGCCTGAACAGCATAATTTCGCCGAAGCTGTTGAAGTTCAGCACTCATGTTTGCATGCCTGTTGTGGAGACTTCCTACTTCATCGGAGATTAATCTGAGGCGGTTCAAATGTTGCTGATTCTCTTTCTGTTAAACAATCCAATTATTTTACATATACGCAGGAAGTACAAACATCCTATAGCTTATTTGCGATATTGTATTCAATTAAGTTACCTGTTGGGCTTGAAGTCGATTTGTCAAAGCGTCAGGTCCCAAAAGAGGAATGGGGATCATATTTTCTGGATCCGGATTATCTTCCTGAGCTTTTTTCCACACTCTGGGGTCAAGACCTGTTGATTGATTAAATTAAATAAATGTTATAAATTATCTTTCATATCGGAAGCAGGTTATATACGTATGTACATTCTACTTTTCTTGATTAATTAATAGGAAAGGTCAAATTAAATTGGGAATTCCAAAATTACCAGCGGGAGCGTTTTCTAAATAAGCTTTCAGCTGTTCAGGGCTTGGTTTAACTTTTGGGCAGATGCTTACTACTCCTAAGCTGTCTAGCTGTGGTTTAAATTGAGGTTGAAGAAGAGCTGATGCCAAGTCGGTCGCAAGAACGCGTCTAAGGGACATCCTGTCATCGGCAGTGAGAACAATTAATGTCATGTCCTCACTCAGGGCCTTAGTTCCCGAGATTTTGAAAAAAATATTAGGTTTGGCCAACATGTTCTGCAAGTTGGTGATGAGCTGTGTTTCCTCGTCACATACTTTGGACTGGGGTCTTTTTATGTGTATCACCACGTTTCCATCTTCGTTGGATTCAGTGTACATAAATGAATATACGACAGCCTTATACCGATAGAGAACATTTTTGTCATTGTATGAAAGAGGCGGGTTAGTCTGGTTATAAAAACCCTTCCCAGCTCCCCAGCATGCTTGGACGAAATTAAGATTAGCTAAAATGGAGTCCCTCTCGTCTCCAAATTTACAACAGCCAAATATCGATTGATGGAAAGCTGCCTGTTCATCAACTGCAACTTGCTGTTGCTGTTGTTGCTGTTGTTGTTGAAATGATTGAGGCTGCTGTCCTACATTTTAAATGGATTCAAACAAAATTTTGTTATATGTACCTATGTACTTAATCGACAAGTATATCCCTCACTGTTGCTCACCAAATGTGGAGAAGGTAAATCCTCCTGTTTTCGGTTGTCCAAATAAGCTACTACCACCACTCCCGAACCCAGTAAAAGTATTTTGTTGCTGTTGTTGCTGTGGCTGTTGTTGGGAAGCACCGAACCATTGTTGTTGAGATTGCGGTCCTCCAAACGTACTTGCTTGTGTGGTCGTACCAAATCCAGAGGTCTGTTGAGTGGATCCAAACAGACTTGGTTGGGGTTGGGTAGTTCCAAACGTAGAGGTACCAGCACCTAATCCGAAACCAGTGGATGGTGAACCAAAACTGGTGTTTCCAAGACCTGTCCCGAAAAGACTTTGTTGTGGCTGCGTGCTCCCAAAAGTAGTTGTACCAACGCCTGTCCCAAAACCAGTGGTTGGTGCACCAAAACTAGGGGTACCAATGCCTGCTCCAAAACCACTGACTGGTGCACCAAAAGAAGACTGTGTAGTTCCAAAAGAGCTTGTTTGAGGTTGAACAGTGCCAAAGAGTGAACCCCCCTGAGCAGTTCCAAATCCAGTGGGTGCTGCTTGTCCAAACCCTGTTTGTTGGCCTCCTCCAAACCCATATCTCATGTCCATTATATATGAGTACCAGATCAAACTATTAAATTAGTGATACTTTCCTGCAGGACGCCGATTTTCTTGCTATTTTTGTTAACAGATTTTTCAAACTGGACGTGAATACAACGCCAAAACATGCAATAAACAAACGAATGCATACATATAAACAAACTACAGAGCGTGGAGCGTACCACAGGAAAGAACCAAGTTAACTTGCGTATAAATTTATTTATTTTTTACTGATCAAAAGAACCTTTTCTAAAATTCAACTCGCTTTATTTGAACCCGGTTCAATCTCAGAACATCAGTTTTTCGCGCTTCTTATTTCACATTTTACCTCATGGTTGTGCGGTTACCAAATCATGAGACATTGATCGTATCAGTAAAACAAGTATACATAAAAGGGGTCATGTATATAAAACGTTTGAGCAGTGGGAGGGAGGGAGGCCAGATTGTCCATTTAGGATAAAAATAAAACCCCTTTTTTAAACCCGTCACAAAAGGAGAGAGGGTAAAAATCATGAATTTGATCAAACGTTTAGTTGGATGACCCCATAGGTAACATTTCATGGTTTGTAACGAAGTACTCTTCGTTTCTTGTCTGTCTGTAATTTACCAGAATACAGACTCTGTATCTGTATACTGTATTCACTAGCCAAGGCTAGGCGACGCAAAGCACCAAAATAGTATAAGAATGATGAGTGTGGCGGTGGAGAGCACCAGAGCTGGGCGGGCTACTGGCCACCAGTTGGCCTTTATGTTATTGACATGGCGGTGGCCGGTTTCTCTAATACGGTAGCAATTAAATGAGCCGGTGTCCCATGTTGGATAGGTGGTCAGGTGGCCCATGTTGGATAGGTGGTCAGGTGGCCCATGTTGGATAGGTGGTCAGGTGGCCCATGTTGGATAGGTGGTCAGGTGGCCCATGTTGGATAGGTGG
>JAHZNC010006928.1:0-18158 GCA_027744095.1 Zhuqinia jingwanae | reverse complement strand
CATATACTATAGTGGTAAATCACCAAATAAAAAGTGGTGTAACTTTTTAACGTAATACCAAAAGTTCCTAAAACTTTTACAGTCGATACTTAATACTATACTCCTCTTAATACATAAATTAAAGAATTCCAAGGCATGCGGAACATACTTAAAATTACAATGAAAGGTCACCATTTCTGACAAGGTAATACATAATTCAAATAAATACATAGGTAAATGCAGATGTATACATACATATTTAATGAAAATAAGTATAAATTATTAGTCTTAAATCATATAAATTAAAAATAAGTTGTCCACTGACAAACAGCAACAACGTTGGATCCTACTTACCATCTTCCTATTCAACCCCGCCTCCAGTGTCACGTTACTCCTTAAATGCTTAATGCAATGCGAACATGTGATTCTGTTTCGATCAGCTAATCATCAAGTATTTACATAGAGCTAATTACATTGTTACGTCAGGGATATAAGTAGATTGTTGCAGCTCAACTCAGATTTAACTTTACTTCGACGTCATAAAATGTATTGTAAGTACATGTCAATCATCATCTTATAACAACACGCATATTACCTCTTCAGAGCCATATTCAAATACATTTCTTGCATAATTATTGTGAAATTCTTTGTCAGGAGGTCAAACTACAAGAGCATACTTATTTTCAGCTCTCAACTCGTAAATTTACCCTTTTCTTATCATCCCGGTAGGGATGGGGTAGAAAATTTTAGTTTTCATATTCTTTTTCAGGAACCCTCAATAATGGTGGTATACCAAAGTTCAGGTCGTTTGGATGAGCCGTTTCGTATCTCAGCTCTATATATAGTTAGATAAGGATGACAGTAAAAACAAAACAAGTTTTGTTTCACTGATATGCATATTACCAATTAAAGTGAACACGTCGTCAAGTTAAGTATAGCTTGGTTATTCCAGTTTGTAGTGGTAAGCCCTACAGTTAAAATGTTTACTTACAGAATTTTGCATCTAATTTCTGAAGAATGTAATGTAATATGTAATATAATATGTAATATGTCCTGGACCTCCCACACCATCGAATGATTCCGGCGGGACAGGAATGTCAAGGGGACATTAAGGGGGAATGTTGGCATTTTTGGAAGTATTGTGGGAAGTAGCAAATGCAAGTAGGTCGGATTAAATTATCTAGATTTGTACAATATACAGTACAATGTACAGTATAATATGTTATTAATATTAAGCACTTTATAGTTGTTCAGCCTCAATCGGGTTCGATGGAGTGTCTACCACCTCCACAAGGGTACCTTAGAGTATGACCTCATCACACTGAAATTTTACCCCTGGGGACGGGGTTAGCCGATTGATCCCAAACTTGGTACACAAGTACCTTCAATCTTGGAGTATTTCGTAATTGGATTACGTAAGTTTACGTTATTCGATTACGTAATTAGGCTCGTATAGTTCTTTAATTGGTTTACAAGAGTTAATTGTATCATAGATAATTAGGCTGGGGGTGATTTAAATAGTGACTTGTTACTTTTTCATTGTTTTACATACGATAACATCAAGTCTATGTCATGGACGTCACAAAACCGACAGTCCCTCAGCTTCCATTTTCTAATTCAACAACATACGTACTAGTGCATATCTGCGTTGTTAAAAAAATGATATATCCACATCACCTCGTTGTTACCACTGCCAGACATAGACGTTGGAAAAAATGCATAAATTATTTTTAATTTCTGAAAAATTTCTGGGGAAATTTAAACACATAAGTTTGTAATAGTAATGATAATTTATATATCTTATATTTACTATTTCACGAAAACAAAGAAAGAAGACAGTACAAACAAGAGTACACAATCAAAATTTACAATATTATGGACGCGGAGAGTAGCCAGTTCTTTGTTTTACATTTTACACATGCGCAGCTTCTACATTCAAGCTTGGGAACTAGCAGATAAAAAGTACTAGTCATAATCTCTTAAAACGTCTTCACAGAGATGGCGCAAACTGTACATATGCAACCAAATGAATAAACTTAAACAAAATACAAAGGAGACAGATACAACAAAGACAAAAGTTGTTCTTCCAACTTTCTTGACGACGACATCGACGCGGAAAAGCACATGCGATGTAACGCAAGCAAACCGTGAAAGTATTACAACCGACACACCAAACCAAAACCAACTTGAATTTCAATGCGTTGAAATTCACAACAATGAGCTAAACAATAAGATTTAGTTGTAAGTAAGCAAAATATCAAGTGCTGCATTGTTGCGGATATTTATGCGTAATATCAAAGACTTTCTGCTGCATTTGTGTTTTTGAACAGGGTTGTTGTCGCAAGATAGAGCTCTTTAGAAGTTAGCATTTTTTTAAAAAGACTGCAGACTACTCTACTTATATTGATTAGCACTACAGCTACAGCTTTATTCAACCGACGTGGTACATTATTAAACATTATTGGTTTAAGAAACATGGAATTCGAATAACTGTACGCGATAATAAAATTCAGCATACTTTATACCATTTCATTAAAGAAAAACGGTTAGATCTTTAGCATAAGCATGCGGCATATGTCCACAATTTAATTAGGCCATATTATGTGAAATTTGACGATTATGGTTTCTCGAACGAATAAAACGATCGAAAGCACAGTTTTGAAGCTAATATTAAGCTAAAGTATAATAAATTGTCCACTATTTTATAAATAATACTCTTGTGACAAGCGGATTGCACTTGGTGTTGGCAAGAGCAAACGCCCTGAAATGCTTCATTAAAAGACAATGAATTTTAACTAGTGAACAAAAGTTTATAAAATGTATCACGACATCACGTATACATATTTTTACGTGAATTTTTATTGTAAAGTTCTCCGCATTCGAAATAAATTAAAAGATTTGATTTTCTACGTCAAACCGTGTGCTCGAGGTTTTGATTTCTTTTTTATCACTCCAGAAAGCCATCAACTGTCAGTTTGCATGGTCTTGGATTAGTAGTATATTTAAAGTTGTTTAAGGTTTACTGAACAGTTTTATGGGTTTCGTTGCTGTGACCAGCCTGAGATTGATCGATTGATTTCAAATGTGTTAGTCAACTTCTACTAATACTACCTATAAAGGAAAGATTTCAAAAATTAATTTAACATAACGTGGCAGAATTAATTTTACCAATATTAATCCAATATCTAATGGTGAAAAGCAATTATGCAGTACAGACAAGGAGGTAGTACAGCCCAAAGGTCGTATCTCGCTACTTCCCTCTATATGTAAGGAAGACCGGAATTTTTTGTTCTATATGGTCCAAAGTACCCCGAGTGTGACATGGAGAAGAGACAGCTAAAAAAACCAAGTTGACTGCAAGATTGATTGGTTGTGAGATTATTGGACAAATTTATTGCTACGTGTTACATAAAAATTGGAGATTAAAATAGATTTTTCAGTATTAACCATTAAATTAGTTGTAAAAGAAATAATTAATTATATAAGATTTAGATTTGCTTTGTGGATGGTTTTGTCATGAGGGAGAGAGTTCCATAAAGACATTCCATACGATTTTGACATTCATTTGATTTTTTAATCTTTTTAGGCGATTCACTCTCGTAGTTTCCAGAGTTCAATTTTCCCAAGTTCTCGAGAGCCATGTGGAGTAAAATCCATCACTAATTTTTTCAGGTTCATATATCCTGTGCTTTAGGAATATTTCAGAGAAATGCAAATGAATGTGAAATAGCCCACGGAAATCACATAAATAATTTTTGGGATTATTTAAGCAGTATGTTGCACAAATATAGATAACTTGTAATGTCGATATTACAGACTATATTAATTATATCAAACAGTGATTCATATATGATAGATCGGCACATAGCTCACTAAATTTAACCTTGGATTAAAATCTACAAAATTCCATTTATGCAAGTGACGAGATTATTGCCATTTAAAAAAGAACAATGCATATTGTCTTTCTGAAAATAGATATTTTTTTCATGAGAGCAAACAAGGTTGCATACAATTTAAAAGATTTTTTCTCGTGATACGTGAAGTGGTCAATCATAAAGAGAAGGAGAAAGAGCAAGATAAAAAATGATGAAGTAAGAGGAAAAATACAGTAACCAGAAGATATTAGCTGAAATTTTAATTTTTTTACTACATGATTGTCCCCAGTAATTCCGCAGGGGCTAATAGCCAATACTGACTATTTAGCATATAATACACATTAAGAACACATTTATTTTAGAGAGATAGTAAAAACTCACATAGAATAAACATTCGTAAAACTCCTTTGTAGGCTTGGCTTTTTGGCTTCTTCTCCTTCTGAAAAGTGGACTTTAGTAATGAAAATCAAGAAGAAATGGTGGTTGTAGTGGTGGCGGGGCATGTCATGACACCATACATATTGGTATGTACAAACAATATTCAATTCAGTAAGAGAGTACATGATTTGAATATTAAACTTGAAGAAAAGACGAAGAAAGAAGTGGGTAGGAGGTGGCAGAAGATGAAAATTCCGAAGAAGATAGTAAACATATTGGCCATCATCCTCTTTTGCCATTGCCACTACAAAAACAACAACAGCAATAATAATAATAATAACAATAATATGCAATATAGATAGTCATATAAATATACATACATGTATATATACACACTCTCAGAAAGGAATATACTCTCAGAAACAAGTTGGCACAAAAGTCATCATCATCGTCATTGCACGGGTCTACCACATCATCATCTTCCAACACATTAAATTTTTTTGCCCAATTGCTTATCTTTTCAACTTGTACGTATTCAGTACGTAGGTAAATTTTCAATGATCATCATCATCAACAACGACAACAGCAAGCAAGCAACAGCAGCATCACCAACACTACCATTACTACTGGTTACTCTTTCGACAACTTCTTCAGGTAGCCAGAGTCCTTTCTCAAAAAAATGAGTTAAAAGCCTCTTCAAAAAATTTCTATAAGCACATACAATTCTTTCCTGTATAGTAAATATGCCGAATACTACTTAAAATGTATGAATACACAACACACACACACACAGTCACAAAAGGGTCGAGATGAGTCGAGATCGGAATCTTCAAGAGAGGACGAATAATGATAATTTCGTGTTGTGTATCCTCTTTGATCATTTTTCGAATATTGCTTTGCATATATATGTAGTAGCTAGTATATGCGACCAATCTTTTTGAATTCACAATCAATATGTTATGCTATAATGTATCATTATATTTTTCACATCTACATAGTAAGCAGCAGTAGTTGTAGTAAGTGAAACAAGAGGTGATGCATTAAAGATGATGATGATGATGACTGACGAAATACAAAAAGTAAGGAAGCATAATATTTATAGTAAAAGCACAATGATCATCATCCTGAAGTTGGCCAACTGGGCACAATAATGATCATAACTATTCATACAAACATAATGTATAGATATATATGCATACGATATATATAGTATAATATACACAACATTTATATACCTACATACAATATACACCAATCCCACCACCACCACGTAAATCATAAGCCGACAGCTTTTTAGCACAAACTTTGTCGTTTGGCATTATCAAAGAGCAGCAAGTAGTATTATTGTTTAGTAGTAACTCTACTTCATATATGAATTATACATACATATGTGTGTGTGTAGTTTGTAGATGAACATTTTTGACATTAACAATTTTGAAAAACATATTATTGCAATATAAAAAGTCTACTCGCTTGAAAGGTTGGTTATAGAGAAAAGAAAGGGAGAAAGAAGAAGACGTAGTTTATGGTAATAAGCAACTGTACACAAAACAACAAACACACACACACAAAAACAGCCTGAGTTTATAACTACGATTTTGAACTCTGTAAAATTTTAAATACATACTACTGCACATATTTTGTGTATAAAATACTTATGCTACATAGTTTGAAGAAGAAGAAAAGATGTCGAGAGTTGAGTTGGTTGACTTGTTTGTTGCTGCTGCTGCTGCTCGTATAAGATAAGATGAACAAGGAAAAAAAGGAGTTTATAAAAAAAGAATCTGGTTTTTTGGTCATCTTTCTTATTTCAAAACCAAATATATATAATTGCCAGTAGTTTTTATTTTCCTTCTTGGTTATTTACGGGTTACCTACTTTAGTAGCGATTTTTAAATACCATAGACTCATTCATTCATATATTCATTATTACTTAAAATGTTATCTGATTGCGATTTAAAAAAATATGTACTTATTATTAAGGTGTAGAGACATTCATTGAGTTGAGTTTTCTAACAAGTGTATAATGTGATATTATGTATGTATGTATATGAAAGCATGCGAGTAGTAAATAATTTTCAGGTTCAAAGATAAAAATCAATTGCAAAGAAAAGAAGAAAAACACCTTGCGTTAATTGTGTCACAATCAATCTTACTGTATCGGTCAACACATATGCAACGGTTATTTTGACTATAAATCACAATGGGGTACTTATTTAGGGTAGATAAATTTCAGTGATTTGAAAAAAAATGCAGCAGCAAATAAAATACTTGCATAATGAAAAAAATGCATGCAACCAAACATTATTTTGTCAGTGGGACAAGAGAACGGTTGTTAACTTTTTTTGGAGAAAGTATAATTTAAAGTATCTTGTTTCTTTACATCAAAAAAAAAATGTTTCGTTCATTCCAGGAATCAAGCCAAATTATCCAATCACTTTGGATTCAAGTAGTTATTTACGTTGCGTGAAGTCGTAAAAAAGGTCTTACAAACAGTTTTGAATACTGAGAAAAGAGAATGTTCTTTTGACGTAAAAGAAAATTTAGGGATACATGAAAGTAAGAAAAAACTTTACGCATAATGAGGCCATTATAAACTTCGTTTTTCATTTTTTTGCGAACATAAAACTGCGTGCACAATTGTTGATTTTAATGCCAAAATGTATACGGTTTATTTTTTGAGGAAAAACTATACATGCATAAATACACTTGAAACCAATAATACGTACGTTTGTGAAATGCGAAATGTGAAATGCTTCAATTTTCAAAATGCATACAAGAAAAGTTTTCTTGTTCGGTTTTGTTTGTTGGTTTGGCTATGAGGTTTTGTTTACTTTATTTTTCTGTCTCTTTAAAAGAATTTTTCTTAGAACACGAGCAAATTGGGTTTGAGAATTTATATATAAATATATATGTGGAAAAAGGACACTTTTAAAAATGAAAACATAAATGGGCTCTACATTTCATCTTTAAGGATAAGCTCGAGCTGTGTTCCTGTTGTTACAGTTGACTTAAAAGAGTAACTCATCTCATGAATCATGATAATTTCATTTCTGACAATTATTATGGGGACATTATCACCACCACTTTTTAAGTTAGCTTCACTATCATCTTATTTACGATCCCTGCCTTCCAACACTTTGTCTACTGTGCGTGTGTGTTCAACGGAAAATTGCTTGAGGATGGATGGATGTGTATGTATGTATGATGGTGGGTCTATTATCATTATCATTCTTAAACAGAATCCTCATCATTATCATCATCATCAACACGGGCATCATCATATAATGTACCTGTTACTCTCTCTCTCTCTCTCTCTCTCTCTCTCTCTCTTAGTAAGTCCATTTTTGTATGTTTTTTTGGTTGTAGGAAGCTCTGAGTGTATGTGCACGACTAGTGAATTTGAAATGATACGGTTCTCTGGGCTAGACTTTGGACTAGGTCTCGTCTTCTTCATCTCGCCTCTTTTCCGAGCCGAGAAGATATACATCAAATGCAAAAAGGAATGTGTCACACCATCACACAAACAACAACCTACATTTACATACTTTGCTGAGTGAGAGGTGCATGTACAAAGTTAGAAATATGAAATATGAGAGTAATTCGATGCATAATAAATAATCCCAGTTTTTGTGAAAGGTGTACTACGGAATACCGTGTGTATACGTATATCACTATATCACCAATTATTACAGATGTAACAAGTGGATAAATATAATCCAAAAGAAGTAAAGTATAAAATACCATACATACAATCTTTTACGTGGGTTTTAAAACTACGGGCATCATCATGATCATTTTTATCATCATCAGCAGCAGCAGCAGCAGCAGCAGGCAGCATGCATGCATGCACGTATTACACTCGATCTATCGGTGATAATTTCTTATGCACATTAGACATGTCATCTTATAGTAATAGTAATAATCATAACAATGTTATTATTGATGCCGCTTGTTCCCAGGATGTGCCATTATTATTATATGTCTATCTTCCACATTACACTATACATTATTATTAAGTCAAAAGGTGGGGCTATATATACAAGCTACATATATAGAGATTTATTTTTCGGCTGTTTAAAATTACAATCACAGAGTTGCGTATGACAGGTAACAGAGTGTACATGTGGTATACAAGAATTTCGCCTGGTAATTCCTTTTTTCTTCGTCAATCTTTTTAAAAGCAGCATCTTCTTCTTGTACTTTTCAAATCGAGAAGATGAATTATTATAACTCTGACATGTATATGGTAGTAGTAGTTATTATTATTATTATTTTATGGTAGTATCTACATGGAGCATCTATAATAGCATCTTGTGTGCTATGTATGGATTTTACCACCAAGATCTCGTCGTCCGAGAATGTACCTTTTTTTTTGAAAATGTATACTACTATATATATATACACGATACTTTGGTAGGTCATTATGATTATTATTATTACTATTATGACATGATTATTGTGGAGATCTGTGTGTGTTGTGAAAAGGAGAAGAAGAAGAAGAAGAAGAACGAGACGCGAAGGAATAAGTCAGGGGATGTGGCCTTCGGCAACCTGTTGCATTATAAACTTACCTTCACTACTTCTCCTTCTTCTACACCAACAGAGCCTTTCTTTAAATCCTTACACTACAACCTTTCTAATAAAGCTTTATGCATATTATACATATATACACTCACGCAAGGAATCCAACAAGTCGGTACATCATGTGATGAAAAAGAAAGATGTGTAATAACGAATATTTGTGGGTCTCAAAAAGAATGAGAGAGAGAGAGAGAGAGAGGAATGTGCTATATTATAGGGAAAAGATAAATGAAAGTTCCTTCTTTGGGGGTTAGATTAGATATATCATCATCATCATCATCATCATGAGTGAGTGAGTACATCATCGTTCCCATCGCAGTCTTCGTCGTCGTCTTGGCCATCATCATCATTATCATCATCATCATCATCATACCTTTTCTGTTTAGAGGTGATGGTATAGTGGTGTGGTGCACTATGCCTTCTTTTTTTTCTCAAACTTTTTTTCACCTGTATAATATTTATTTCTCTCTGGCTACTTCTTTTTCGCGCGAGTAAAAATATTCCTTTTTTATTTTATTTTTTGACCGATCCCTTCTTCTTCCTTTGAGACTCGGAGAAGTAAAGAAAAATCCCGAAGTAATCCATCTTGCTTAAAGAATCCATCTACTACTATATATCATGGTTTGGTAACAAACAACAACAACAACAACAATAACTGCCTAACATTCACGATTCTCTCACAACAAAACCATATTGTATATATGAAAATGATTTTTAAGTGAAATACTATCAAGTATGCTATGTGATGCTGATAATAATAAAAATGTAGGTATAGTATGTAGTATGTATTCATTTACACATACATATATAGAGTTAGTTAGTAGATATAGTTTTGTGTTATTATACCTATGTGTTTATGTATGTTGCTGCTTCTGCTGATGATGATGGTCATGATGGTTGTTGTGTATTGACCAAGAATAGATATATAAAAATAAATAAAATGGTTAGTGACTTTTGCATTGTTGACGTTGATTCCTCCTTCGTACTTGATGATGACGAATAAGACGAGAGTACTACTACTACTACGTACTTGTACATAAATGTGTTTTCTTCTGCCGACATTCTTACATTCCTTCGTTAAGGAAGAACAAGAATCAGAGAGAGAGAGAGAGAGAGAAGAGGTTTTTTCTTACTGCACCTGCTTGCATAGTTTCTCCTTGAGCACTGAAACATACAATTATAATCCTGTCTGGTGTACAACACACAAATAATCTACTTGACTAGCTGTGTGCTCTGACTTTGGGACGACGAGGAAGATGTTGAAGCAAAAACATTTTACTACTACTACCATTTCACATTTTATTACATACCTTTTCTTTGTTGTGTTGTTTGTGTAGTGTGTTTTTTTTTTGGTTTGTATATATGATATTTAAATGGAATGAGTTTGTTGTATATTTCAGAGCAATAATATATAGTAATGTGTGTGTGTGTGTGTGCGTCTGTATTCACGCTATATTTTGTATTTATATTATATGATGGAGTATTATATATTATCTTCCCCTTCCTTTTCGTTTATCACCTTTCTTTCTCTTATTTTCTGTCTTCTCCCTTTTACTTGTTGCTACAGCAATCCTACCACCATCACCTCACCAAACCTGACCATTCATTTTGACGGCTGCTTGCTGCTCATTGTTGTATCCCAACAATACCTTCATTTCATTACAATAAAATTTGTATGTAGGTAGGACCTCTCTGCTCTGCTGCTGCTGCACAAGAAGCTTTACAAAACTTTATTATTATTATTATTGTATCTATTTCCTTAAAATGAAAAAAGAAAGAATCCGAGACTGTGTGCTGTTAAATCACATCATCATGATGATCATCATCTGAAAGAGATTGATAATAATATGTGCGTAGTAGTATCTTTTCTGTGTAAAAGAGTTGTCGTAGAACTCAGAATCATATATTATTATTATACATGTATGCGTGTACATGTATATACATAATCAAAAGAATTGCCATAAACCAGCAACCAGCATTCCCTCTTTCTGCATAACAAATTGTGTGATCTTGGATTCAAAGGTAACCTTAACAACAGCAAAATGACTGTTAATTATTCATGCTAAACGTTGCAGATATTTAACCCATGCAAGAAAAAAAAATCTAGATAATGTGACCTTAATTCCAACTATGGCAATAAGTGATCATTACTTTCTTTTATGATATGATATGATATACAAAAAGCAACATGCACATTGCTTTGCTTGCCTTTCCACTATACTTGAATGTTTGTATTTTTAGGTAATCAATTATGATGATTAATTTTCAGAAAAAAAAGTTACTACGAAGTTTTAAAAAAAGTCCTTTTTGACATATTCATCTTGCATGAATTTCATGTAAAACATTTGACAAGATATTTTATGAATTTTTTTTCGAGTTTTTCCCAAAAAAAAAATATTTAGGGAAGGTATTTTGTCAAAATGTTGCTGTTGGAACGAAAAAAATGTTTGCATATTATAAAATGTGACCAAATAAAAATTTAAATCATTTCCAAGAACAGAAAGAACAACTTGGCTCATCATCATCATCATCAACAGTTTTTAAATGTAAAAACGCATTTTCTTTCAATCATGGCCTCTTGTAGTATGAATCTAACATACGTATCTACATACACACACGGAGAATGCGAAGATGTGTTTTTTTTTTAATATTTAAAACATTTTCTATAAATGAAACTTATGCAATACCTTGTCTACCTACACACCAAAAAAAATCTACAATGCACCAACACCAACAACCATCCCCCTGAAAAAAAAATTATGTTGTTCTTAAGCATAAAGTCGTTTTTATGTGCAGGAATTTATTCAAAACAAGTATAAATAAATAATAATATGTAAACCTAACCTAGCCATGCTGTAATTCTTTTACTCCTACAATAATAAGAAGGGGTGAAAAAAAAAATTGACAAACAAGTTGCATAAAAATACAAGTTTACTTATATTCGACGATGTTGTTTGTGTGTGGAATACACACATATTATTATAACATAGCTCTATAATGTATGTACCTACACAAGATCTAATATTAAACACATTTTACTTTATTTAGTGTCTTCTGGGCAGTAGTAGATACCAAAAAAGTAGAAAAAAGGTGCGAGAGAGGAGAAGAGTAGCTAGTAGTGTAGTAATAATCAGAGTTGTGTGGAGTCGTCGTCGTCGTCAAAGCAGTATTGTTCGTCGGAAAAGGATTCACTTGTTGTTGGCTACTACTAAGGGGGATGTAATATTATGGAGTGCTTTTCATTGGTTTATATTGTTGCCTGCAGTTAAACAAGAAGCATGCGTAAATATGTATAATATTATTTATGTTTATATTGCATGCATGTATCCATGCATGCCTGGCTACTTTGCTAAGTAAAATATATTTCAGGTTATTTTTGTAAAAAGAATTGTATAGAGATTCCTTTTTTTCTTTCCCCAGAAGACTCTTCTTAGAATTTAACAAAAGCAGGTGCGAGCATATTTTAAACTTGAAGCATGATGATTATTACTACACACATAGACACACACATTCAATAATATTTGACTTACCTTTACATTGTTATTGTCGGTAATACAGCCACTACTACTACATGTCGCTGTGGTACATCACGAAGTGGCATGAGGATACGATACCAAACAACAAAACAGTGCAGTGCGCTGTGAGCGATTGTTGCAGTCAACAAGTGGAAGGAATGTAAACGTATAATAATAATAATAATAATATACCTGTGCAGGTATCGTTTGTTGGAGAAACAATACACATAATGTATAGGTATAAACTCATGAGTTTTGATGCATGCTTGTGTGTGTGCGTTAAATAATTACCAAGAAGTGTACGCTACTTCATTTGCTGTGCAGAATATGTGCCTGTCGGTCACCGCTAAAACTTTTTTGCACGTGAGCAGATTTTCATTAAATTTGGTGATAATGAACTCTCAGGCAAAGTGTTTTGTGTCAAATTGATTTTCAGATTGATTCTCAGTCAATCCAACGTGCATTGGGATAATGTGGAAATTTTGTGGGTTATATTTTGCAGTAGTGTAGCAATGATAGCTCGTTGGAAATAACTTGCAAGGTGCTGAGAAAAAGCATCAGTTCATGGTCTTGAGGTAGAGCTCAAGAGGTTCTTTTTGCGTAGCATACATACTCAGTTAGTGTCACCGCCACAGGTTATGCTACTTGGGTACTTCGGTTGTGCCGGTATATTGTACATTTCTAGAGTACATATTTATATATTTGGCATGGACCTGTGGTCATTGATACTGGGGAAGAATCAAATTCATCATGATAGGTATATATGACTTGTTTGAGGAGGATACAAAATAGGACGTAAGAACCTTAAGCCAGAGAGGAATAAATGCATGCATGCAAACAATAAATGGATAAGATAGTCTGAAAAGAGAAGAGGTGGTGGTGGTAACAAACGAAGAATGCAAGTATACAGGTGAGACATGTGAGGTGCGGTGGTTGTTGCAGCAAGTGGTGGTGCTTCATCGCAATACTCCCGCATGTATAATAATATGGCGAAGATTTACGTACGTCGGGGGTGAATATGAACACATATAGACGCTAACATTGTTGAGAACATTGTGAATCAGAAAAAGTAGAAGACGACTCATTTCTGGTCACTCACTTCACATAAGTTGGTGGTGAAGCACCCACTGTACACCCTCAGCGTATTTTTTATTTTATTTTAGTTTTTTTTGGATGTAGTGATTTTGTTGTCTGTGCGTTAAACGGTTTTTATATTTGGACTTTTTCCTGATAAAATAGACATTACGAACTAAAAAATATATTTTTAAAAAATGCCTCTGGTTCGGAAACCAAGGGCAGGCCGAGGAGGGCGTGGGAGTCATAGTGATGAGGACAACGGGGGCACACTCCCCAACGGAATGTCACTCGGTAATCATCATCATCATGATTTTACTAACGGGACGAATGGGAGCACTGGTACGCTCTTCAAGGATTCAGACAGACCGATACAACGCTCAGTGACTCCACTGGACTCAATTGAGAAGGTGGCAGGATGGCAGACGCATAGTCAAAATGGAGATGCGGATTTAATTATGGTGGCAAATTCAACGGATGATGATTTTACGGATGGTCCAATGACCTCCACTCCCAGAAATAACAAGTATGAGTTTAGTGCAGAGTTCCCCGATGAGGATGAGATTTACGAGGGAGACGAGAATCACAAGATTTGGGGAGGGAGCACCTCCAACTTGGGACAGAATGGTACTGCAGAGCTTGTTTACTTGGAGCCTGATGGAACGTTGAAATCTGTCAAGTCACATAATTCAAGAATATCGAAACCCCGTCAGTTTATTTCACCGCCTCCCCCTCCACCTCCTCCACCACCACAACAATTTTCCTTGCTCAAGTCTGCAGAGGACGATGCATCATCAACGAAGAAAAAGACAAAGAAAAAAATGAAGAAAGAGATGAAAGCTGCATCCAGTCAACAAAAGCATTTGATTCGTCCTGCGTCCATGATGAATCTGAGCTCCAGTGCGGGATTACAGCCTGGCATGCCTCCAGGAAGACCTGGCAGTGTTCTTAACGGTCCAATAAGCCATAGGCCAAGTAGTGCAATGTCAACATTAACAAGGAGCAGGCCCATACATCCACCGCCGCCACATCCACATCATCTTCATCATCATCATCATCATCAACAGCTTATGCCAGTGCCACAACATCCTGTTGCAGTCATGCCACAAATGCATCCACAGCCCATCTACGGTCATCTACCTCCACCGCCACACCATCTTAATCCTCATGCATTCGCCCTTCCTCCACAGCTTGTCAAGGGATCCAAATCAAAGAAGAAACAAAAGCAGCAAATGCTCACAGCAGTGCCACTATTAGCGCCCACACCAATTCCAATGGTCCAACATCATCCGGGCATGCAAGTTGGTCCAGGTCCAAATCCCCTAAATGCAACTCCACCTCCACATTTCCATCATCCGAAAATGATGCCTCCTCCTGATGATTCCAAGGGGATGAAGCACCAGCATCAGCATCAGCATCAACATCAGCATCAGCACCAGCACTCGCCAGAGATGATGATGATGCCCTCCCATTATGCAACAATAGAACGAGGATATCATTATCACACTGGACCACAGGGTCGTCAGTTAATGAATGGTCATGGTCCTGCTCATCATCCACATCCCCATGCACAACTAATGGCTGGAATGACTAACGGACATGGAGGTCATGGTCATGGGGCTAATGGCGGTGGTATGGAACATCTTCGAAATGGAGACTCGGCTACAATGGTCTCCAACAAAAGCAAATCAAAGAGCAGCTCTAAGGAGGACCCGGGCTCCTCCCCATTTAACACAGGAATATACCGCAAGAAGGGTCATTTGAATGAGAGAGCTTTCTCTTATTCCATTAGACAGGAGCATCGCTCAAGGTCTTACGGCTCCTTGGCTAATCTTCAATTTGCTAATGAGAATGGAGGTCCTCTGCTAAAGCCTTCGGGTACTCCACCACACACAACAGAAGGCATGAAGAAAGAGCGAGAGATCATTCAAATGATTAGGGATCTTGACCTATCCCAAGATGACATTGAAAGATCACAGGTTCCAGTGGAAATGTATCCTTCAAGAAAAGTTAATGGATATCGACAACAGAATGGAATGGGACATCATGGACCACGTATTACACATAGATAAAAATCAAAAAGGTAAGAAAGTCATTCGACTTTTTCTCCAATTCCACAAAATCTGTTTCCCATTCTGTAATAATATATACTACTACATGCCTTCATTATTATTATTATCGATATAATATTTAATTTACAACATGCTTCATTTGTTGACATTTTTGTCGGGAGACAAATGCTCTTGTCAAAGCATATTCTTATGCAAAATATATTTTTTAACAAAAAGGTAAAACTTTTGAATCTGGAAGTGTTTATTCTCTTTTATAATAATAATAATAATAATGCAAATGAACATTTTAGGTATACGAAGTTAAATCACATTTTATGTGGAAGTTAAAATGAAGCCATAATGCAAATGAATGCACTTCAAGTTCAACCTGGAATTATTCATTTAAATTTTTAACGAACAATGGCCTTATGATGATAAAATACAATCAAGCAGTTTTTCAGTGGTGACGTCGACCGTGTTTTTTGTGTGGTGTGATAAAACAGAATAAGTAATTTACAAAAAAAAAACTGGTTCTTTCGCAGCAAACAGACAACATACCTGTGTGACACCAATAATCAGTGTTTTCACAAAAATCAAAAAATTGTTTTTATTCAAGTGAAGATTTTTCGACAATATAAAGTTTAAAAAAAAACTTATTATTATTATTATAATATAATATACAATATTCTTACTTGTGTGCCAATAAAAGACAATATTTTTTAAAAAATTTACAAAAATAAGTGTTACGTGTGCTGTCTCTCTGTCTATTAACTATATATACTCTCCTGTCCTTTTCTTTTATTCAATTTTACCTGAGGTTACATCAAAGTTAATAAATATCTGTGAGCAAATAAATTGAGGATATATGTATACAAAAAAATATACAAAGCATACGTATATTCTTTATGATGAAGTTGGTTAAAAAAAAATATATATTGACAAACTATATACATACGTTCATAATATGTATATAATATGTAGCAAATTGATTAAGACCTTGATCCATTTCTTCTTGCATTTTGGCTGCTCCTGCTGCTGCATGTTTTATATGTTTACAAGAAAATGCAACATCACTTTTGCTAAAATATCCTTTTGTAATTGTAACCCTTTTAACAACACATATTTGTCAAACAACGGTGATCACATCATTATATCATCCCATATATAAGCAATATGTAAGAAAACGGTTTTTTTTTAAATCGCCAAAAGTTCGCCAAGCAAGTAAGCAAGCATATAATATCGAGCTGATCAATTTTTTTTTTGATATCATCATAGTCACAAATTTGCTATTGAAAAATGTCTTGTTGTGTGCGTCTATGTATAACATGTATGTTTAAAAAATTTATGGCATCATGCCTGATCATGATCATCATCGCCATCCTCCATCCAATCCACTTTGAGCAGTGCATGTGTGTGTGTGTTTTTTTTAACTGGCAAAAAAACTGTAATAATGAAGAATCATTTTGGTGGTAACATTTGCTACAGTTTTTGTATACTTAATAGAAAAATAAACATTAAGTATTAGCAAATATGTATTTAAATATGTATGTTTTATATGATGAAGTAGCAGAAACTTCTTCCAATAAAAATAATACAAGATAAGTGATTCGCTAGCTCACGCTGTGTATTTAAAAAAAAACTCTCATCTTCGTCGTTCTCTTCTCTATCTGTCTCCTGAAGGTCACTTGACATCACACAGACTACTACTTAGGCTTGTACTACCTACCATATCGTATACTGTCATCATTAACCAGCATGCTTGCTCCTACACTATATGCAATGCACAAAACAAACAAATTTTCAGTTGTATTTTTGTATGCACCTCTCTATACCTATTTTAAATTGTTTGTTGTGTAATCAGAGAAGCTATTATATAGTAACAGCTCAAAATTTAACGATTGACAACAATGGTGAGTGCACTCAAAAAAATCCTTAAGCGCTTCTAATTTGACATATATGTTATTTGTTATTTGGTGCATTTAGAGAATATGTATTTTGTGGATTTATATGTGAGTGTGATTTACCATGTACGCGCCTACCATATATAATCTCATTTTTAAGTAAAACAGAATACAATTCTTATAATAATAGCCTTTGCACATTTGGATACGTACAAAACAGTTAAAATTGAAAATCCATAATATGGTTTACAAACGCTTGTAAAAGGCTGCATGATTAGATGATTACTACACTCACATACACACACACACTGCACTGTCAATACAAATAAGCGTATAGGTAGGTACATTCTTTTACACAAATTGTTACTTTACAAAATAAAATAATAAGCTTGTTTTCAATCATTTATTAGTGGTGGTGGTGGTGGTGCTGCTGCTGATGCTGCTTCTGATGATGATGAGGATGACGGCGATGGCAATCCAAATTTAATAGTATCAGCAACAGCGGAACACTTGTTGATTTTTATTTTGACAGAGAGTGAATGAGTGGAAAATATATCTATAATGATACATGCCTATTAAAGTACACACATATGTACATCATCACCATCATCATCTCTATCTATCTACACTACGGTGTCCCCAAAGGCTCGTAGCTCGCTGCACTGTCGATGTGGTGACCTACCAATAATGTGATTTAAAAATGGTTCGCTCTAATACTAAATGTACATTTTATTTCACAATCCCGCCACAAAATTTATTTTTCGATTCACTACCTATAACTTCGTGTTTATATGCTAGACT
>JAHZNC010006927.1:0-11020 GCA_027744095.1 Zhuqinia jingwanae | reverse complement strand
GAAAAGAGTGCCAACCAAACAGTGAGGTTGGATGTGATATCCTGAGAAATTGTGATGCAAACGCACAGTGCAGTTGGAACTCTCAACAGTCAAAGTATGCATGTGAATGTAATGCAGGGTACAAGGGATCCGGGCAAACTTGTCATGAAGATTTATTGAGTTGTAACGTTCTTCAAAACTGCGGTCTGAATGCAGCATGCAATTACGACACTGATAGCAGGAGTTACAAGTGTCAGTGCGCTCCAGTAAGATTTTCAAAACTTTTTCCATGTTGTTTTTTTTGCAATATTTTAACTTGAATCTAAATCTTGAACTTTTGGCTTTGTTTTGAAAGGGATATGAAGGAGATGGATTCAGGTGTCGTTCCTCCGTACCATGCTATCAGGATAGAACGATATGCGACGTGAATGCTGACTGTTTACCTGATCAGGTCACCCGTGAATGGAAATGCCAATGCAAACAAGGTACTGAAAATTACACAGCTCGTGACCTTTAATACTTAATTCGTCTTAGTTGACACTACTACACACTAGGGCAACTGCGTGTAAGACGTTTTGGGGCATTATGAGAATTTGCCTGGTCACTGTAGTATTCACTCGTTAAATTCCGACTAGTGTAATTTATGAAATCTCACATTGTTTCATTATAATTATAATGTAGGATATCAAGGAGATGGTCAAGTGTGTAAGGAAGTTGTTCCCCTCAGCGGTGGAGAATTTTTGCTAGTGACAAAAGGCATGACCATCATCAAAGTTCCACTGAGCACTGGAAAAGCAGTACCTTTGGTAGTGGAGCCATTCCAAACTGCTATCGGGATTGACATTGACTGTCCAAATCAACGAATTTATTGGAGTGATGTTGCAACCCGAGCTATCAAAACAGCTAGTTTTAATGGATCTGATAAAGGGCCATTTTTAGATGAAGGTAGGCATAAAAAATGTGTTAATCTTCCTCTTAATATGAAACAATTAATATTGTGAGGGCTCAGGGTAACATATATTTTATGTTATGTTGATTTCAGAAATTGGATCTCCAGAAGGATTAAGTGTGGATCCCATTTCTCACAATATCTACTGGACGGACTCGTTAAAAGACACTATCGAAGTTGCAAGCTTAAAAACTAAACAACGCAAAACTATTATTTCAACTGGATTAGTCAATCCAAGGGGCATTGCTGTTTATCCTCAACGGGGGTACGTAGTGTTCAAAAGTTTCCTCATCTCTCACACAAACCATAATTAATTCGAGTTAACTTTTTTTCTAGGCGACTGTTTTGGAGTGATTGGAACCGTGACTATCCCAAAATAGAATATTCTGGGTTAGATGGTCAGGAGAGACAAATTCTGATTGGTGAAGGTCTTGCGTTACCAAATTCCCTGGTTGTAGACTACACAACGGAGGAGCTGTGTTGGGCGGACGCAGGAACGCATAAAATCGGTACTAATTATTTTAAACAAATTATTCAAGTGAAATAAACGAACGTTTGCTAAATTATATGTAATTTTATTATTAGAATGTGTTGGCATTGATGGAAGAAATCGAAGAAACTATGTATCCCAAATTAAATATCCATTTGGACTAGCACTAGGTCCTGATACGTTCTACTGGAGTGATTGGGAATCGTAAGATATATAGTGCTTTACTTTATATATAGCTGTGTATTTAGCATAATGTTTTACTAAAAATAACATATGTACCACAGGAAAAAAGTGGAACGTGCTACAAGGCAAACTGGTGAGCTTTCAACTGGCTACGACGTTCAGCTTGGTGGAGTCGGAAAATTATATGGAGTTGTATTTGTTCCAACAACATGTCCACATGGTATTCATTTCCAAGAAAACCTTTCTAATGATATTCATCCCTGACACAAGTGCTAAATGAATTTTAACTTTTAATATTTTTTCCCCTTATCACTGTAGTTTATAGCCCATGTGAATACAATTCTTGTGGGGAATCCCGATTATGCCTACCAAATGCCCGGGGTGGAAGATCCTGCGTTTGTCCGGATGGGCAACTTGACTGCCAGAACCTATTGTAGTTCTCAAAGTAAACATATTTTACAGATTAGGTCAGGAACGTTCTTTAGATTTAAGTTCTAGAAGTTACGTACGTATACTTGTACATTATATGGTTACTAATTTGTGTATTCTAGAGAGAAGTTACACTCAGGACGACCTAATTTTTAAACACTACACGAAATATGTTACATATAACGTAAGAAGGACCATACCAATGTAAAATGTTTGTAATGCAATCTGGTAGTTCTATTAATGTATTCTTTGTTCAAATATTCAGTTAGTTTTAGTAGATCATCATGATCAGTTCCTAATTGTAACAATATCTTGCTTCTTAAAAATTATGTTCATATGAAGCGGTTATTATTATTATTATATAATATGTATGTATAAAATGTTGAAATCAACTGAGACTATCAGAACCGATTACCACTAGTCGAAATAATTTAATTTTTTTCTCGTTTTCTCGAATAATGTGCCAGTGCCAGTTACAATAATGTATAACTTATGGATGTATATCATTACTGGAGTTCAGTATTGTTTAATTTAATTATAACAAACATTACTCGAACATTCTTCATAGGCGATTTTTTTTCTAGGTATAATTGATTAGAAACTTGATATAAAAATGTGTCCACATCAGTTTGAAGTTCCTTAAGATATCTTGTAAAAAGCTACCCAAAAATATGGTTCATAAGCTTACTATTATATCAAATATGTACATAATAATAAATCAAAACAATATCTTGAAATAAAGCACTGTTAGTAAATTACAAAATACTATTCACTCATGTAACAACTTTTTAAATGCATAATTGGTACTTTTGTTACTAGATACGATAACTTAACTCTATTTTAAATGCATACAGGACACTCAACAAACGGTGTAATAAGACCTTTCTGAGAGATTGAAGGGGAAAAGAAAAAATATAGGTACACGTGCACGCATTTCCACCAACTCAAAGGTAATCCTCTATCTGGTACACATGCTACAAACTTTAAAAATTAGTATATAGAACCGATAAACTGACTTGTTTTATTATTGGTGTTCCATATAACACAAAAGAATTACGATAACATCATTTTATAATATTATCATTCGATCTTCCTAGATAAGGTAATTTATTACAAACAAATGAAAATGACTAATAAATAGCATAACTTATCTAGTAACAACCAAAATAAACGTTTTACCAATTGTAACAAAATAAAATATATACAGCCTACACAGGTTTAAAAGTATTGACTACACTGACTCTACAAACAATGTAGAAACAAAAATTAAATCAATTACAATCTCAATTTACTCCAATTTAACGAAATGTTCAATAGTTAACAAAACAAACTACAAGTATGATTACTTATATACATAAGCTAAACAAAACAATCCAATTGTTCACATGAGATACCCTATCTGTAATAATTATTGTAATCAGTCTGCGGAGGATAACCTTGATTTCCCCAGCCACTACTAGCCCACGGATTTGGTTGCTGATATTGCTGGTACGGCTGATTTGGTTGGCGAGACGAATTAAGCACTGGAATATGGCTGGTGTCAGGTACAGGTGGATAAAGTGGAGGCGGAATTTGCTGTGCAAACAACGGCGTCGGCTCCCATGACGCTTCTACGGGTTCCCACGATTCGTCGTGGGGAAAAGGCGCCACATTGTTGGTGAAATTATTCTGATTATTCACGAATGGTGGGGGGTTGTTATTATTTCGTTGCTTATTGCGTCGATTGCGACTCTTTTTTTTCTTGTGACCCTGGTGTTCCTTGTTATCGTAATTGCGATTATCCTTAGCATTATCCCATCTGCGCCTGTCATCCGTTGATCCGCCGTGATCGTTTTTGTTATTATGTCTATTCCCTGGAGAATGATCTTTAGAGTTTCCGTGTTTGTCATCTTTCTGATTGCTTTTATTGTCGTCTCGTTTCATATAATTCGACCTACAGGAATGATTTGAATAAATGTATATTAATAATTATTATTAATGTTAATAATACACCGCAACGAGCAGGACAAAAAATTACCCCAACTTACTTTTCATTGTGGTTACTTCCCGACTCTTCAATAGACTTCTTTCGCTCTAATAAATGGTACCCTATAGAATTCTTATCTAAATTATTCGCAGAAATAGAAGACGATGATGGTTTCTTATCCAAGTCAGCTAATCCCGGGATCTCCTTATTTACAAATGTTGAAACACCCTTTCTAGCGTTCAAATCGAGATCGCTGATATCTGATCCTGGAAAATAATAACAACCCGACCCCGTATTAATCGAATTAACAATACCGTTTTTACGTAATGTGAAAAAATTTGCTTAATATCTTACCAACTTCGCCATCTTCAAGGTTAGTTTTATTTTTAGTAACTTCAAGGGGTATAACTTTTGGCCTTTCGGAAATAGGTCTATTGGTCATTGAATCATCATGAGCTAAAGCTTCACGAAGTGCTTTCAGCCTATCTTGGAGCGTTCGTGCATTACTATTATTACTAGCAGTACTTGATCCTGATTCATTACGTTTGCCTTCCTCTTCCTCATTATCTGATGAATTAAGTGACCAAGAGGAAACATTCTTTGATCTTGGAGGTTCATTACTATTACTATGAATTGTAGTTGAATTTTCAGTCAGCTTACTGTCTTTACTAATGGCTTCGGGTTTTCGATCATCAGATTTCCTACGCGGTTCTAATTTCGCTTTCAGTTTAGTTTCTATTCTTTGATTCAGTTCTTTAATCTGACTTGAGGCTCGATCTGAAATTACTGGTGGAGCAGGTCTTCCTGGCTTTCTGTCTCTATTTAATGTCGGTTTTTCGCCAGGAGGCGGAGGTTCTGCCGACGAAATAGAAGATATAGATTTAGTTATATTTTTACATGTTGGAGAATCAAGGTTGGCCGTGGATAGAGGGGATATTTCGTCTACAAAGTTATCTTGTTTTGATTTGTGACCTGCACCTTCCCTGTCATTATATTTCTCATCTTTACGACGAGTGTCATTTTTAGCATTATATTTCTCATCTCTACGACGAGTGTCATCCATCATGATGACGCCGCTTTTCATCTCTATCCCTATGATAATCATTGTCTTTACTGGAATATTTTCGATCTTTATTTCTCCTGTGCTTATCATCTTGGTACTTATCCTTATGTTTCTCCTTATAACGACTATCTTCTCTGTGTTTAGAACGCTCATCGTGCTTTGAACGCGGGCCAGACTTACTTTCCCTTTTTTGACTACGACTATCCCCACTAGCTCCTGTTTCCCTATTTCTTTCTTCATCAGTCACAGGTGGTGTTGGAAGACATTCAGGCTTACTCTGTACATTATTTGGGTTACGTTGCTGAAGCGCTGCCGGCACTGATGGTTGTGCATAAGGAGCACTGGGTACCATTTTATCCAACGTTTTCACACTACTAGTATAATCATTTTGCAGGTTCGTCTTCTTTCCATTCTTCTTCACCTTCTGTCTTTTCGTTTCAATCGGGCAAATGTTATATTTGTCTCGAAGTGTGTGCTTGTCTATCAATAAGCTCCTCTTTAACTCCGCCCTGTCAAAAGATAAAAAGAAAAGCACCAGAGATTTAATCAACCTTACAGTTTCTTAAACCATCAATTTTAACTAATATTAGCAATATTTGATGATTTGGCACCAGTGAAAAACTTACACTCTTTTTTCGACTTTATCCCTCATAATTTCTTGCATTCGTTTTAGCCACACAGCCATCCAATCCTTATGGAAATTATAATTTTCAGTATCTATTCCTTGAGCTTCCAGTTCTGCACATTTCTCATCCCAAAACTTCATCCATTCCTCTTGGTAGCTCGGGTGCTTCTGAGGTTCGTCGATGAAAAATTCCCTTTCCCCGTTGTATTCTTCCGCAATCCTTAAGTCAAAAAGTGAAATGAAATGAATTTATTAGATATGAGGGAAAATTTTACCAACAAAATATAATTCAAAATATTAAGTACAATATACACTAACTTTGCTTCTTCATCTTTCCATGTCCGCCACCTTCTTTCTAATTCATTGTCCCATTTTTCTTTTGTACGAATCGCAACTCTAACATTTTGCAAGGATTCATCAGATGAAATATCATAATTCTGAAAGCTAGCGAATGATATATCATCTGGAATGGGCATCTCTTGAACCATAATATTGGGTGCTGCATCTCCACCAACAATAGGTCCTGGACTATCGGAACGGGCATGTTCTACTTTTCCCACTTCATGCTTTGTTTCCACTGAAACATCTATCAATCAATTATCCCATTATCATCATTGACTGAAACTCAAGAAACTTTATAGAAAGATTTTTTTTTTTTGGAAATTGCAAAACATGGGGTGGTGAAAAAACAAGTAGTGTAAGTGTAACTAGTATGAACTACCATAAACATTCTACACTAGGTGATTAATGATTAGATTTCACATTCACACACACTCCCATATTAAAAATAAGCTTGTGCATACTTGATTTCGTTGTTGTTGATTTCCCCGTACTCGGATCTAATGAGTATTCGATGAGTTTGGCGACAAAATATTTCTTTGGCTCTGGCATTCTTGTTTTCTCTTCGTAATTTGCCATGTCCAGGCCTGAAAACATAAAAAATAGGTTATATATTATGAAATATATCTCTTTCGGATAAACGTACATAATAAAAGCAACAAAATATGGAATATGAAATGTAGATCAAAACTTACTGTAGTTTCTAAAATTGTTCTTATGAGAATCGCTTCGTACATGAGCTCCAAATTGACGCTGGCCATTAAGTAATTCGTTACAAACAAAACATTTCACCTGCAAATATAATACAAATGTTATGATTTTATGATTACCTCATAATAATAATATAACGATTTATTTATTATATCATTAATGTACACACCTCAAAATTATTTTTGGAATAATTTGTACCAGGTTTCATTCTGAGAAATTTTCTAAAGTTCTCCAAATCTTCAAGATCATTTTGAGCATCTCCTGTTTTAACTTTACGAATTTTGGCATACAAGGATGCCTCACCCTGAAAAAAATACGTTATAAATTAATTTTTTACCTAAACGGATAAAACAAAAAAGTGAGAATAAAAAAGAAAGTAAGCAAGCATAAGTATACAAGTATACAGACAAAAAATAATTTTCGGGGCGAAATCAATAATCATAATACTCAAGGATGCTCGTATTAAAAATTGGGAAAATTTAAAAACTTACACAATAGTCATCTGCCCAGTCAGGATCGGCAACCTTTTTTGGGTCCGGGGGAATGTCTGCACCAACGCCTTCAGGGTCACTCACACAACCATTTATAGAACTTACATCACTGGGCCAATCAAAATCATCTGAATGAACTGATTCTGCGTCATCATCATCGTGGCACTCTGGGTGATATACACCTATTTCTGGAGGATCTTTTTCATTTTTCAAAAGCCACCATGCGATCTTTTTTACCGTGTATTCCCCAAGATCATCGCCTGGTCCAGCCATTACTGGACATTCAACTAAAACATTAGCAGACAAGAGTTTTGTGACCTCTTTGTATACGTCGCCGACACCTACTTTGCCATCTAACTTGTATTCAAAAATGTGCACAGGGCCACTAGAATTCTGATTCTTTTTGGGTATTTTCAATTCAACCTTAGGCTTGGAAGCTTGTTCCTTGTTGGCAGTTTCTATCTGCTTTAAAATTCGTTGAAACGATACAGATGGTGCATTTTTTTGCTGTTCCAACTTTTGTTTTCGCAGCTCTTCTTGTCGTTTCTTCTTCTCGGCGATCATCTTTTCCCTTCCCTTTGCAGGGTCATCTTTCTTTTTATTTTTAAAGTACGCATCCTTGTTTTCCCACGGCAATACCCGGGTTCCTCTATTGGAAAACTTTTCCACTTTCTTTTTCATTTCTTCGAATTTTCTTCTCTTTGCTTCGGCTTCCCTTTGCGCTTTGCTAAGTTTACCGCCAGCCTGGGGTTTTCCATGGTCCTTATTTTTGGGTACCATAATACTGCTTGTATCACTGTTGCTGCTGGAGGTTATCATTATCCTCATCCTCTTAGGTTTCCTATCATCATCACTAGAATCCGATAGCCGTTTGTTTTTGCTTCTCCTTAAAAATCTGAGTGCTTTTTTGTTGATTTTTTTCCTAAACCAGTTAGCTTTATCGCGTTCTAGTCTGCGAATCATTTCCAACCGAGTGTTTGACAAGGTTACCGTAAATTTTTTGGATAATGGCACAGCGTTTGGATTCTTGGAGTGCTTGTTGGGGGGATGAAAAACCATCGGCAAGTCCATCAGGTCAACACAAACCACGGAAGTTGGAATAAGTCTAAATTTTCGCTGGTGTCGTAAATGTTCCTTGGGCAAAAATGGTCGCCACTTTTTTAATTTCACTTTTGAAACTGAGCTATCGTAGTTTGAAGGGGGTTCCGGCACTGGCACCTTTTTCTCTGGAGTTTTCTCACGCTTTGGTTCCTGATGACTTTTAGCAGAGGGCTGACTCACTCCAGGATTATTTCCTTTTTCTACGTAAAATGGATGTACCTTAGGTTTTTGTTCCGTCTCTGTCTTCTCTTTAGCTTGTGCACGATCATTCTTATTATCATTTGACTTAGTAATTTGTTCCTTTTTGTGTTTATTTCTCTTTTTATCAGAGTCACTGTCTGATGAACTGGAGACAGGAATTACCCTCTTTTTCTTTTCTTTCATTTGCACCACTTCCTTCTTTCTCCTCTCATCTTCAGAATCAGATAGTTCCATCACCACATCCCTGTGAGTTTCCGATTTTGACTTCTTGACTTCTTTATTATCCACAGATTTCTGCTTGTCCTTGCGCTCTTCCTTATCCCTTTCCCTTTTATATTCTTTATCTCTCTTATGATCTTTACTATGCTTCTTTTTCTTTTTTTTGTGATGACTATGCTTAGCAGAAACCACTGATTCTGATTCGGAATCTGCATCGTCTTTACTTTTAGTGAATTTTGAATTAGATTCAACTTTTCCCTCGTCTTTGCTCTTAGAGGTTGCTGGTCGTTGATCATTTGTGCTCTTCTCAGTCGACGTTTTCTTGGGATTATCCTTGTTACCCGAAGAGGGATTCTTTCCCGTTGCATATTGTACAATATCTGGACATAGCTCTTGAAACATTCCACTCCTGTAAGCAGCTCGCAAGTCATGGTCCGTCATATTATCGTCCCCAAGCAACTCCCGCACAATGTTAAGAACCTCCTCCTCCGTCATATTTTCTGGGATATCCATCACGTCCCCCATGTTTGCTTTGTCCATTCGTCAGGCCTCTAAATGGATTGCGACAAATGCTTCTTGATGGCAACAAGAAGTAAAAGTGTCAGGGAGTAGAAGGCCCGATTTTGCCCGGTGAAAACGGTCGCAGCAAGTCACACCATCATAAATAGGAGTACGCGGATAGCTGCAATTTGTTTTACAAAAAAAATACATTAGTTATGTCGACAATTCTGCTGAATACTTAAAAATCAATAAATTATTTATTACTATTTGTTAAAAGACTTTTACAACAATATCAATAGGTATTGAAAATCAACGGCGAGCGCGATTTTTTACTTGCTCTTACTTACATGCATAGCATCGACATATACTTTATCAGCTGAGACTCCTAAATCTATATACCTAGTTTAATCAAAGTTACAATAATTTATAAACATTTGACCACAACAATTTTATTTAGTGCAACCAACATTTACAAAACAAAATTTTTGCACTAATTTTCCGGTTTTAAATGAATTCTTATCCTATATTATTTGCTGATTGATTAAAGCAGAGGTAAAAGTAGCTCTCGAGTAGTGCACTCTCTGGAATCTGGATATTACAACAACAAAAACATTTGATGGAGTACACCTTAAACACGCACTGATCACTGCACTATATATGTGATGTAACGTAAAACAGTAGTAGTAGCAGAGTAGTAGCATGTTGCATGTATGTTTTACATTACGAATATATCTCTTTTAAACAAAAAAAAACTTTTATTCTTTGCTTGCTTTAAAGGTACAGCGTAGTTGTATGTACGCTGAAATCTTGAGTTTTCTTTCAAAAAACCACCATCCACACATTTATATCCGTGTAATGTTAAATGAAATCAATCCAGTATGCAGTAGTCCAAAAAATATGTTAGTCTGACAATAATACTAATGTTTAGGAGCTGAGAATTGAACAAGGAGAGTTTCGTGAACACAGGGTTGGGGCAGAGTGAGATCATTAATGTGTATTTCATTTGTGCTTTCACTCATCATGTCATCATCATCATCATTCGAGTTCGAGTGCACAAAAAACATACTACATGTATGATATTGTGTGTTGTGTATTTTTGTAAATTTACAAAAATTAGTAAATATGCGTGATTGGTTTCAAACAAAGAAATTTGACTCGATCGCAACAGTTGTAGAGTCAAACAAATATATGGAACTTGATGATGTTCATATTGATTTGATTTGGTGATGCAAACTTTTGAAATTGATAAATCATTTAATTATCCAACAATAATAATGTGAATGTAATAATAATGCATGACATGTATTTTTCATATTCTCATAATTAAATTTTTTGGTATGTAAAAAATCATATAAGGTTTTCTCCTTTCTTTCGTCATTCGCTTGATCCATGTTTTCAGTTTTCAGAGTAGCAACAATGCATTTGTAAAGAAAAACTATAGAATGGAGTAGAATTTCGTTTTTATTTGTGTGACTGTGGATCATTGCTGATCATTGACCCGAGATCGTCTTATGTGAGCTGTATTGTGGGGAACGCATAATCTACTTCCGGTCTGACTAAAGTCTTTGGAGTATCCCTCTTGTCATATAGTCCAAGTATATTTACTCTGCGTGAGTGACTGACATGATATGAATGTGAACATGTCCAACCAAATAGATAAAAGAAAGATCGTCCCAAC
This sequence comes from Zhuqinia jingwanae, assembly GCA_027744095.1. Classification (NCBI taxonomy): domain Eukaryota; kingdom Metazoa; phylum Arthropoda; class Collembola; order Entomobryomorpha; family Paronellidae; genus Zhuqinia; species Zhuqinia jingwanae. Next base: position 95 of record JAHZNC010006927.1, on the reverse strand, counting down.
CCGAATATACATGACTGGATGTTGAGAAATGATACCATACTTCCCCTATCAATGACAGACATTATGTGCTTCATAACATAATGTACTGATGGTTG
>JAHZNC010006926.1:0-10047 GCA_027744095.1 Zhuqinia jingwanae | reverse complement strand
GTTGCCACAATCCCGCTCATTAGTTGATTCCAATTGACTGACAAAGATGACCTGAGCGAAAAATAAACCCCGTATGTTCCTTTTTGGAACATCCACCCACTTCCTAATAAATCTGCGACATTCCTTGGTATAAAAATTAATTTATCCCGAATTAATTAATTTTTATTCAACTACGCCATTCAAGATGTAACATCCATCATTCATTTACTTGGTACTATGGTTGTAAGTTTATAACAGTACGAATAATTCATAAGCATGGATCCATGATTCATAACCAAGTAGCCGAACAACATTATAGTTAGTAGTTGCAATGAAAAATAAAGCAAATTGATAATTTCATACAACACATTTTTTTACAAAGATATGTGCTTGTCATCCCATTACTTGATTTGTTCCCATCCCATATAATAAGTTTACTTGGTAGATTGATACATGAAGGATGCTTCATTTGATAATCCCAATTAGCCAATTTTGATACAATTAATTATTAATTTCACATTTTGCTGTTTTGTTGAAGCGCATAGTACAATAATTGAAAATAAATGTTCAATGCAGTACAATGTAAAATGAAAACAAAAACCATTCACCATTCCTCAAGGCTTGGTCTCTTTGGTTTCAACCCAATACAAACATATCACATCACAGATTTCTTGGGAAAGAGGTTAAAGATTAAAAAATAGTTTAATTTTATAAATTTATTAAAACTGAATTCAATGCTGTCGCTACACAGTATTATAACGACTACTGGGACATGTTTCAAGAAAAAATCTTATTCCAAAATAACAAAGTGCAAAAAGTATTGTTAAAGTTGGCCATTCGAAAAAGGCTTTATTCACTTTCATTGGATTTTTTAAAGTTTATGTGATTCTTGACCATATTGAATGATATGAGTAGGAAGCAGCATCTTGGTTAAGCCAACAAATCGTCATCTCAGCCAGTATAACATGAGCATTACTTGAGCATTGGGGGTTTATAGGTATATGCATGACGTCAAAATTATGCACTAAATTGTATGAAGCATTTGATTTTTTGTAATAACATCGGAAATGATAACGTTTTTATTTACTAAATGAATATTTCATCGACAAGCAATAATTTTTTATTCGTGTGACACATTTGTTGTACCATTTTAATAGCAACTATTTATTTGCTGAGGTTGAGTCCAATTTACATAGCATTTTATTATCAGGAAAAAGGGACTTTCTCGTAATCAAACACACTAGACTACATTTCGGATAGGCACCTACCAGAAGGTGTCACTTTATATCCCCTCCCACGCCTTATTAGTCTCCTAAGGTCCTAAAATTCACAACAAAAACCGACTGTTAAAAATTAGTGTTTTTACTAACATTTTTGTTTAAATCTAATAACATGACAAAATATTAACAAGTTCATTAATGAAAATAATTTATGCATGTTAGCATTTCAAAACCAAAAAAAGTTATATTTTAAGCTGGAAAATTGTAAAATCCCGATGGTCTGCCCTCTACGTAATCAGATTCGGCGCTTTTTCCTGGACTCTTGCTCTTGCTTGCACTTGTCCCTTCATCGCCATCAATCAATCCCAAAAACAATGAAAACACTAACAATGTGAACCACTTCATGATTTATGTTGTGGTCGGTGAATAAAAAAAGAATTAACGAAATTATGATTTCAGATTCCAAAAGTCTGAATAAAAAGCTTGCTATGAGGATAATGAGCTGATCATCCAAGTTTCCTTGCAGTTATATGGGCATCATCAAAAGCTAAATGAAACCATTGAAGATGCGTGAATGTTGATAACATTAATGTGGATAACCTGTGACTCAGAAGATGACGCTGTTCATTTCCAAGAAATGCTCAAGAGGCTGAAGCTTTATTGAGATCAAGCAGCTTTTTTGTGAACGGATTGGAACACTATTCCCCCTATTTCATTTGAAAATGGTTCAGATGCTGTCTTGTGTCACGTTTGCACGCAGCAGCTTGATACTAGCAGGAGGGCAAGTTTACCGCTGACGAACCGCCGCCAGCCGCACCGACAAACGTTCCGAGCAAAAGTAAATCAAAATCTACCTAGTTTCGTAAAGAGTTAAACGGCTTGTTTATAAAAACTGATTTCAAGTGAACTGTGTACCTGCGTTCAACGGTATATCATGTACCCCTCGCACGAATGGACAGGTATCCGCTTTGATCCATTAAGTATTCTGCTTCCGGAATAGTTATCAAAGGGGATTAAAATATAACGAGAGGCATAGTCCGTTCAATGCACTATGATGGAAATAACATTTTCATGTCAGCCAGTCAATAATCTTTTTCCTGAACTGAGAATGTGTTTTTACGTATGTAGCTGTTTCATGGCATAAGTTGAAGAAGAAGTGCAAGATTGTCAATATCTTTGGTTACTTACCCACCTACCTACCTATATCAAAGGTCAGGTAAAGTCAAATCCACCGCAATTCACAATTCCAACCTACTGCTGCTTACCAAGTAAACTGGACAACGATAAAAAAAATGTAAAGTAAACAAGTTTAATTTTGAGTCTTTTGATCCAACATGCCATGTGAATGTCATCATTTTACTGAGAAAAAAATATGTACATTATTTAAGAAACTTTCTTGAATACTAATTAAATACCCGTCTTGTGCCCATATAATTAACTAAATTTACTCTACAAATTTGCAAAGGATTTTATTTTATTGTATCTAGTGCACTTGGTAAGCAACATGGACTGTGAAAGGCAAGTTGAATGAACTGAGTTGAACTCTTGGCTTGAAGCAAAAATAAAATTATGATTTTCCACAAAAACTCCCATTCTAATCTGGTGGAGATAAGCGTTATGCATGAAATGTATTGCAGTTTGCGTTATTGCAGCAATTGTCACCTTTCCAAGGAATATTTGTTTGTATTGGAGGGGATATGCAAGTTGAGCGTCATTACAATTTCCAATCCTCTCATGTATTTAAATCCTATTTAAAAGAAAATTCAAAGTCAACATCAAATCATTCTGCTCATGGCAACTTTCCAGAGTGGTTATTCCTTATTGTTTTTTATTTCATCATCAAAACTTGTTTTTTACCAGAAGTCATGAAGATATTTGCATTCTTTCTGTTTTTGCTTCTTGCGGGAGTGCTGACGTTAAGGGGTGACGTGCAAGCCAAACCATGGGAAAGGATTAAAAGAACCATATCCGGCTCATCGGTAATTTTTTTTTTCTCTTCTATTTTGACATATTTGTACATTGAATTTAAGTGGGGTTATTTTTTTCTACTTGCAGGGAAAATCCACAACGGTTCTATCTTTTGGAAATTTGCCAGCGGTATTCAGATTATTTTTTTCCATTTCGATGGCTAGTAGTAAATTTTCTCATGGTTTATTTTTTTATTTTGTAAAGAATTAACGATATTGGAGGACGATTTATTTTTTTATGCTTCCATTTTTCCATAAACTTCAGGACGTTTATAGAAATATCGCACCACCTTGCAGTATTGGGCAGTTCCGAACTCCAGCTGGGAAGTGCCGGGAGCTAAATAGATAGATGACAGGAAATTGCTCAATTCCTTAGAAGATAAAGCATTTTACAAGTATTTTTTTCCCCACAAGAAAACACAGTGAAACAATACACTTTTTTCAAATGATCTGAAGCTTGTCAAAAATAAATTATGAAAGCATGCTTGTGCTACTAAAAAATATCTCAAAATTCTTTTCAATAAAATTTGATAAAATGCAATTATTTTAATTATTATTACATTCCCATTCCATGATTTATTGAAGATAAGTGAAAAGTAAGGGTAGATTTAGCATGTGACTTTAACCTTGTCTGTCGCATATACATAATAACTTATGAAAAAATTGCTACTCCAAATGCATCCCAAGTTGTAGAGGTCCCCAAGATAGGTGCGGCTTTTATTTTTCCATCCTTCAATGCGCAATACATTACAACATCAAAATATGCATTACGTTTTTTGTCTGTTTTTTATACCAAGTAAAACATGAGTTGCTTGGAAAAGACTCAAGATTAAAACTGAGATACGTTCTCATTATGAACATGCATAATTTCCGTGGGCATATTGTAGCAGTACTGGTTTCTTTTTTTAGATTCTACTCAAAACAATTTTATTTAAATATACAATGAAACAGAATTCTAAAAATACACAAGGATTTTGTTTGGGCCAAACCCGGTTCAAATATGACAAAAAAATATTATGATAATTTGGAGGAATCTTCAAAGTATGATTCAAGCCAACTTCAAAACGGATTGTTCTCCTTAATACCCATATTTAAGCAAGCATGCCAGAAAATTACTTTATTTTATACTTTTGTTGAGAGGAAATCGACACATTTCTCCTAGGTAGCACACACAAGAGAAAAGTATCAATATCCCGTAAACTTTCCATACCACGACAATATCATGTAGGGTCACAACGCACTCACTAGTTTTTTCCAAACCGTTGGCCAAGGAACAAATCTCCTTAAAACGTGTGAAGCATCTTTTTGACGACCATAAAGAAACGTCATTAGTAATCGACCGTCTTTCAAATAGCTCAGTTATATTCCGCTCCTTATAATACCAATCCAGATACAAATGCATTCCCAATTTTTCAAAATCATCGGTCAAGTACTTAAAAATCCCGGACTCTGTGATAGACGCCAAAACTGACTCATACACCGGAAGTAATATGGAATCAGAGATTACATACCATATCGAAAATTCCGAGTCCACTTGCCCATCATTTAGCTCATGAATGTAATATCCGCCCAGTCTGTAGATTAGCAGTTTGGCCAGAAAAAGTGAAATGTGATGTAATGATCCTGCTTCCGGTGATGTGTACAGGAACACCCACAATTTATTTTCCATGTAAGAAGAACCCTGACCAGAAACATTTGTCTCTGATTTATCGGATACCTGCCCATCAAAGTATTTGGTTTGTATCATTTCAACCTCTTTCAAGTCATCAGCCAGCAACTCAGATCCCGAAGGCTTTCGAATGCGCGCCAGCACGTTATTCACTCGAGCGTACGCTTTACTGCGAGGATTTTTCTGCAAAACATACTTTTGCATTCCCATCATCCCTTTTACAAGATCAGATGTTATCATTGGTGCTCTTGTTTTCAGTACTATTTCCTCGAAGGTCTGATATCCCACATTTGGCCCAGGATCCTTTGTCATGTTTGTGTACATGAAGGAGGTGTACCAATTGCGAAGCACGTTTCCCAGAATGAGCCAAATTAGGATTAAATGCCAATTAGCTCTGCTACAACTTTCACGACCATCGCTATTTTGCTCTAGTAAAGTTGTACATAACCAAAAACTGGCATTCCACTTGAAACCGGAAACACGGAGAAAAAATAATAGCCAGATAAAGCTGGAGAAAAGTAAAAGCCAGATGAGCCACGAAAAAGTTGCTAGGAGCCCCATGAAACTGGAATGTCCTGTATTTTGATCTTGCTTTCTAATAAACAAGGAAAATGCTAGACCCGTTGAGGATACGCCGTATGACATCGTCGGGCCCATGTTAAGATTAAAAGCCCCAAAACTTCCGTAGTTTACACGATTCAAGTGGTGTAGCTTTTCGCAATGCAGGTTTGTACAGTTAAGCCGTGTAGCTATAATGTCTCTAATGCATTTTGTGTAATCTGCAACATGTAAAAATCCACGTCCATGGAGTGCCAACAAAGTCGCATTACATTTGGGTTTGTACTTGGGTTTAGGCACAGACTTGCAGTTGGTTGCCAACTTCATGATTAGTTGCTGTCTAACAAGAGGGGAGAATAAAAAACTCGATGACAAGCTTTCCAAAGGCATCTCCACAAATCCGACACCACTTGCTCCGTTGCTCAAGTTTTGTTTTCGGCAAAATGTACAGCTTACAAAAATATTACTACTGTTTTCGCCTAAAATGATCACTGTGAATGATTCCCCAACATTCAACATAGTTTTGTTTGGATCTTTAAATGACGAGGCAAACACAACAAAGTCTGCATACTTTGGCATATTTCGTTTTAATTCGCTTGGTTTTAATTGTACAGCTTGTATTTCATTGTTGTCAAGAGAAACTTGAGAAACCCACGCAACTTCAATAGTGCAGTATGATGTAAACCGAAGGCCCCCGTATATCATAAAATGAGTGTCCCATTCCAGCCAAACAGAGAAAAAGCTGAAACTGTTATGTTGTTGGTTAGAAACTGGAGTGGTAACGTTGGTGTAGTGATGAATTGATACGCAGTGCTCAATGTTTAAGCATTCCAGTTCCCAGTTGTTGTAAAAATTGGATGAATGATGATCGTGTGTGCTGAACTTTGAAAATTGAATGGTGCATATAGAAAATCGGTAGACAAATTCTCCGAAATTCATGCTTGTATCAACTCCCAACACGACCCAAATTTTTATGCTTATACTTAAAACAAGAAATTGGTAGCCTTTTTGAAACATTTCATTTTATTTTTTAATGAGTAAATTTAAATGAAAAATATTATCAGAGCTTGAAGGCAGTGGACGTAAAATTTATGATAAATTTTCTGTATCAGAATAATATTTGTAATTGGAGGTTTAAAAGGCGCTCTTGGTTCGTAACAATAATGTAAAATGACTAATCCTCTGCAAAAAATATGTAAGTCATGCAGATTCCATTACAATTTTCATTTTTCTTACGTATTTTACACTTGAAACATGACATCAAGTAAAAGACTCTTTAGAAATGTCAGCTTTTTAATATCCATTTACCAATCTTCCATTAAGTTATAATGTCTATTTTTTGTCAATGTTCAATTTTGTTTTCAAAACTGCAATAAGTGAACGTTATATCACAAGATTTAAACTCAAATGAGATTGTGGACAAATTTGTATTAAAAAAGTATAGGAATGTGACCTCGTAAAAAGTGTGACGCTGCTGAAAATTCATGAAATAAAGGGAGCAAGACCAAATAATATTTTTGTAGCAGTTTGTTTGTATAGTAATCCTTGCTAAAGTGCTTCGTAAACTATTTCATAAATGTATTAAAAATTTTTTGCAACGTTGCCAAATAACTTGATCCCACTCAAATTCCAAAATAAGGAATGCGCATCATCAACAAAAAATGGGCACACTGACTTGCTTTGTGAGATGCTTAACTATTTTTGACACAAATTTAATAAAAGTTTTCCTCTACATTTTCATTCCATTACCCTCCTTGTGTCAAAATACATCTCTGCTGCTTCTTCCACCAATATATTGTGCTGACAATGAAGATCCTGAGCATAGTGTCGGGAATTGGCTTACTTTTAGTATTTAAAGTAATTAATGGCAACCCAATTTTCAATTTTCCATCTTGGGCTGACTTCAAACAATATTTGCCAGATATTCAACCCGAAACGCGTCAGGAATTCAACAGCGGCAACATGGACTATCTTGTAGCCCAGGAAACTTCAAATGGTCACATATCTGAAGGGAATTTGAACGGATTAAAAAACCAAAACATTGGCCGTGGAAGCACAAAAAACGCTAAGGCGGTAAGAATGGAATTGATTGTAAAAAAAATTATTATCAATTTTGTTTAGACATGTCATAGATTTGGCTAACTGCACTTTGTTTGTTTATTATAGGTTTTATTGGACAATGGACGTGTTGTTAAATCTGCTAATATTTAGTGCTTTAAATTCAACAGTTAACTTGGTTGTGTTGTACCCAAGATAAACATGTACTTTTTATTCCAATTTATTTGAAAGCTTAAAATAATTTTGAAAATTTTAATCTGAATACAGTTTTAATAAGTCACAATATTCCTGCAAACTTTCAATGTACGACTTGGTATTTATTCAGTTTTTCCACGAGTGTTGCAAACATACATTTTGGCATGTTTATAGAAACGTAATAATCGCGCTGAGTCAGTCGTATACAACACCGAGTGATCTTACATGATAGAGAGTATTGGAAAAATTCATATTTTTTACATTTTTACACACGTGAAAGTAAAAATGAGCATAACTCATGTTTATCATCTTTAATCTTCAATTAAAATAAATGTATATAATTAATAACATGACATTTGAGCTTCTAAGATGGAAAAAAGTTGATCAAAACTTGTTTATATATTGTGTGGTTTTTGATGCATTTAAATTATTTAAAAAATAATAATAATTTATTCACATTTTACAAACACATCTTCGCATGCACCCTCGTCCGGTAAGGAAGCATATTTTTCATCACGAATCCCCATTTCCGAAATCAAATGTGTACAATTTTCCATGAATCATGGAATTTAGTTTAAAAAATTGTTTGTTTTTTAAATATTTGTTACATGTGTACCGTTGAATTCAGTCCGTGATATGATTCAGTAACTGGTTGGTAGCTTTCATAGATTGGTAAAGTATTAAAATTTCAATAACAAGAGTATTTATTCTGCTTGTTTGGACGTCATTACATATTTATATGAATGTGGATTTATAAATTTTGTGATACGTTTAATAAAGATTCTGTTAAAAATAGTTGACAAATTCAATGTTTTAATTTTTGATTGCAACTTTAAAGTCGGCACAAGTCAGTTTGGTTTGAATAAAAAATCTGGCTGAATTGAGGGAATGCTCACGTCAATATGTTCAACGTAGAAGCAGGGTCACGAGGGCACGTTGCGCGTTTATAAAAACGTGATAGTGTATAGTTGCGAGTGAGCTCACGTGTATGATTTACCTGGCCAGAACTTGAGTGAACTATTTAAAGGTATTCGCGTTGATGACAATCAAATTATGTATATTTTGCGTTCGGTTTTTAAATGACAAGCTTCTTTTTTACGTGGATTTACATGTTATTTTTAATCTATCGACATATATACGCATCTTAGAACGACGTATGTATGTATGTACGTCACAGAAACGAATTTCTGTTAAACTGCTTATCCAAATGACGATAAATTTGGCGTACCACCATCATTGCGAATTGCAAATATTGGAACGAATATGCCAATTACAAATTTCTACCTCCATTTCCCCTCCCACTGAGAATGAAGGGTAAAGAGTAAATTCACGAGTTAAGGACTAACAATTAAAACATTCATGTAGTTTGACCAACTGACACCGAATATGGCAGTTACAACATTCTACCTCCATTCCGTCCCTTGTAGATGAGGAGAAAAGGGTAAATTCACGAGTTAAGAGCTAAAAATCTTATTTTGACCTCCAGCATATAGGACATACATGCTCATGTAGGCGCTGCGTTTAATGTTTACTAAGAGTAATTTACATGAAACTGAAGATGTGGAATTGAACGTGAAGGTGGTTAGTGGGATCCAGGTTGTTTGCGTTAGCGGAGATGGAGAAACTTAGTTTTAAGTAATTTTGCTGGCAGTCATGCATGTATGGTCGGTATTAAATAGTGTGGTTCGCTCACTGTCACAAAAAAACAACCAACCCGTCTGAGGCGACTTTCAATGGGACCATATTGAAATGGCCTGAAATGTGCAGGTTTTTTTTGTGACAGTGAGCGAACCACACTATTTAATAGGCACACTGTGCATAGTCTTTGTATAGCATTAATCCAACATGGTGATAACGGTTTTAATATTTTACAACAATCATTCTATCTTCATAGGGCAACAATTCAAAGATCTCCATTTCCATTGACATGATCAGAGGGCAAAGAGTATTCTGGGGTTAATGTTGTACATGAACCTGGACGTAGTTATAAATGGGAAAGGAGATTAAGTTTGTTTTGGCTCATTTTCGAACTGGCAAAGCCGGGTGTATTAATAACGCGGCTTACTGAGCTATCTGTTTATTAATCATTTTATTTCTTATCTCTAGTTTATATTTCGGTTTTATGTAAAAGCGCTAGAAAAAGCTTGTGTTTACACAGGCTCCGTATTCTTGTTAGACATAAATTTACAAAATTAGGTTTTGAATAACTATTTAATTATTCAACATGCTACATGTAGAGTAGAATTGGATTTCTGGTGAATTTTACAAATGCGAAATCATATAAAGCCATACACTGGGATATATTTTGTGTCAAGCTGGTGTGTATTGTTGAATTACATATACATACATGGATACAAATTAAAGCAGAAAACTATTTTTTATGACATTTTGATTAGAATAG
>JAHZNC010006925.1:0-15606 GCA_027744095.1 Zhuqinia jingwanae | reverse complement strand
TTTCTAAAATTTATTTATTTGGGATTACGTATTACGGATTGTAATCCGTAATCCGAATCCACGCTTGGGATTACTGTAATCCGGGATTGCTCCAGTCTCTGCAAACTGTTCACAAAGAACTCAAGCCTGTAATTAAACCATCCATATAATATCCTTTTGCGTCCAACTTTTTGATTGTGTGCTGTAAATAGGTGTTTACTTCAAAACTCTCTGATATTGATTAAAATAAAGTATATCTCTATCTAGCCTTCCCTGTCTAAACCGGAAAGGGGTTTCTATGCATGGTCGATGGTCACAAATGTTTTAAGTATTTATTACTTAATCCATAAGTTGTCTATTACGTATCACACTAAATTAAGCAAAAAGTCATATTAGCCCTGAAAGTTGTTGTGGCAATCCGTAACGTCATTGTCTTCGATAAAATTGGTGCTAATATTCTTGTCTGCGTACAAGTATTTCATTGCTTTTTTATATGTTCAATTAATTTAAGGTAATTGTCCGTACACTTTCTACAAGGTGGACAGACGGACGTCTACTTTCATACAAAATATAAAGCAAAATACTAAAAGACACAGTAACCCAAAACCCAACGAGTAATAGTGCAGAAAAGGAATGCATGATTTGATTGCTTTCCTAAAAGCTGTAACTTGTAGTAAATCTGTTGTGTTGACATTGACACCTGTTTGTTGTTGTGCATTACATGTACATTGAAACTTTATTCTTGCAAGCAGCTGATAGATATTCGCACATTTAGGTTCATTCAATTGGCTCGGAGTTTGAGTTTACTAAAGCTTCAAGATGTTTATTAAATACTACAATAGTGCCGTGCTTTGAAATTAAAATGAAATTTTATTTAATTAAAAATGTGGACACTCCTCTGCGTCTGGACAGGGAAGAAAGTGTTGACAACGAAAGTTTGCAAACAGGGTTCCAAACGATTCAGACGGATATTATTCCATATGATCTAGGCGAAGTTAAAAAATGTCAAAGATTGAAGGGGATGCTGGAGGAATTTTCGGACCACAAAATGGGACCCGCAGCAAAACGTGGACATTATCGAAAAAACCAGTAAACAAAACAAAAACAACACCAATATTTAATTTTTATTGTGATTGCCTGCAGTTTTGGTAATTGGTTTTAAAATATTGTTTCTTGTGATTTACTTTAAGAATTTGGGACATGGATGTGCTCATGGGGATATGTAAAACAGCAAAAGATGACAACAAATTCATACAAGGATACTTAAATCTACAACCATATTTTGCTGGGCATTGTTTGGAAGGTCTTCGGGATTTGAGTGACCACGAAGCTAGAGTGCAGGTGGATATGATGATCAATGAGTTGGGATCCAGGCAACCATCCTATATGTTGTCAACCAAAGGTAAGCTTGAAACGAAAGCTTTTAATTTTGGGGTTTAATATTTTAATAAATTAATTAAAATAATTCTTGGTTTATGCAGAAATGATCATTAATCCAGTCAAGGCCGCGCAGTGTCATGATTTCACGTTAAAATTCCCCATTGACAGCTTTGCAAATTGGTGGGATGGCGATGGCGTTTTAGATGGAACTCTCAGCGTCACAGTGACCGTGCCAGATGAAATCCTTACTGGTCATTATAAAAGCAAAAACAGGGAACCTTCACCTGCTTCCATCCCACTGACGCGCAAATTACTCGAACATGAGATCCTAACTGATATCATCCTCATTCCTGAATGTGGAACACAGATCAAAGCTCACAAGGCAATTCTTGCAGGTCAAAGCTCTGTATTTTTAACCATGTTCCAAACTGACATGAGTGAGTCGAAAGAGAGCGTTGTGGAAGTTCCGGATATGTCTGAGGACGGCGTCAGGGCCCTGCTCAAGTACTGCTATTATGATGACATCAAAACAGCTGAAGAAAGTTCCACTGTTTGCTTTGCCCTTTATACTGCAGCTCACAAATATGATATTGGAACACTGGAAACAAAAACAAAAGAGATTTTGCTGAGTAAAAGTTCGAGCTTATTGCAACGATGGTGGAATGTGGATGTGGCAGTTAAACTTTTCCACTTTTCAAGAAAAATGGATCAGGGTGATGAAGAGCTTAAAATGAAAGCTGTCCAGGTTTTAAAAACGTAAGAAAACTATTCATTTACGATTATTAGTTATTTTGCCTCGTTGTTTTTTTTCTGTAAAAAAAGTATAAAATCACATATTTGTTGGTGTGGAATACTAGATGCACTGGAAACTTGACGGACTCGTCTAGTTATCTGGAGCTATTTGAAAAGGACCCGAAAGCTGCAATGGAACTGTGCCAATATGCATTAACCATGCATACATCTTAAATTTGCTCACAATAATTAATTAGTTTATTCAGATAAATTACAAAATTGTGCTACGACTGACCAAATACAACTACTCCAACAATTTTTATAATAAGTTAGAGCTAGAACTGTGTCAACACTGCCAACAGATAGTGCCAGTGCCAACAATTAATAATGATCATGATTAGTTTGTATTCAGGTGATAATGAAAATTTTGTTTCCAAATATTTACTTTATTCGTATAATTAATCTTAAACAAGAACAAACATGTACAAAGTAAGCAATTTGATCTGATATGAATTCCAATTGTTTGGATTTAAATTTATCTCAAGAGTCTCTTACAATATTGTATATTAATTAAAAGTAAACTGCTAAAAATATATCCAAAATTATAGAGCATTATGATTTAACAGGGTTGGTTTTAGATACCTCTCGAATCTTTTGAATCATCTTGAAAGTGTTTCTCTGTGTATTGCGTGCATTACCTACTTTTATGTTCGGAAATGTTGTAATTCTTGTCCATAAAAGATGTCAAAACAACAAGAGATACAATATCCCTCCTACACTCGCGCACACATATTTTTTGTACTACTGGTTGGTTGGTTGGTTGGTTGGTGGTGAGAGGATAAATCATATGACTGGCCTTGCCAGTGCTCCAATTCCCAATTTAAAAACTTTTTTTTCTTCACAAAACCCACGTAAATAAAAGCAAATGAAAATAATAAAATAAAATACTTGATTACACCAGTTTACAAATTATTAGTCTTACATCCATAATCTCAATTAGAGAATTTAGCTATGGTTTAAAAAAAATTAATCAGTTTACAAATTGTGGCCAAGTTTTAAAATCCTGCAGTATATAGTAAATTATTGAGTTGAAGTGAGCAATATTGTGTTGTCTTCTTGAAAATAAAAAAATGAAATTTTATTTGATAAAAGCCGGACAGATTGTCCTCACATTGAACAATGAGGAAACTGTTAACGACAATGCAAGTTTGAAAGGTAGCATGCCTACAGGTCTCCAACAGATTCAGACTGATATTATTCCTTTCGACATAAATCCCGGGGAAATAAAAAAGTGTCATAAATTAAAGGGGATGTTGCAGGAATTTTCGGATCAGAAAATGGGTACCACCAGCAGCTGTGCACTTTACCGGAAAACCCAGTAAGTATTAGAATAATAATGATAATAACTGTCATTGTTTGTAGTTGACTGATACTGTGGCAAAATTTTAAAATGTTTTATTTTATTTTTGTTTGTGCTCTCGTTTTAAAAGGATTTGGGACATGGATTTGCAAATGGGGGTATGCAAAACGCCAGGAGATGACACGCATTACATGCAGGGATGCCTGCAGCTGGTCCCACGTTTCCATGGAAACTGTTTGGAGGGCCTTCGGGAGCTGAGTGACCATGAAGCAAGAGTCAAGGTGGACATGATCATTAATCAGTTGGGATCCAAACAAGTTGATTACCTGTTTTCAACCAAAGGTAATCCATATTTGGGGAATTTTACATGAAACGATAGAACTTTTATTTTGGGGTTTTGTAAAACAACTGAAAAAGTTAAGTAAATATCTTTGGTTTTGCAGAAATGATCATTAATCCAGACAAGGGCGCACAGTGTCATGACTACACATTAAAATTTCCGATTTACACCTTTGCAAATTGGTGGGAAGATGGGAGTGGCGTTTTAAACGCCAATCTCAGCGTCAGAGTAACCGTTCCCGATGATATTCTTACCGGCTATTATAAAAGCAAATGTGGGGACTCCGCATCTGCCTCTTGCCGTTTAAATCAAAAAATTCTGGAGGAACAGATTTTAAGCGATGTAACACTTATTCCCGAATGTGGAACAGAAATTAAAGCTCATAAGGTATTTCTTGCAGGTCACAGCTCCGTATTTTTAACCATGTTCCAAACTGACATGAGTGAGTCGAAAGAGAGCGTTGTGGAAATCCCGGATATGTGTGAGGACAGCGTGAGGGCCCTTCTCAAGTACTGCTATTATGAGGACATCAATGCAGCTGAAGAAAGTTCCATTGTTTGCTTTGCCCTTTACATTGCCGCCCATAAATATGATATTGGTCCTTTGGAAGCAAAAACAAAAGAGATTTTGCTGAGGAAAAAGTCAAGCTTATTGCTGGGATGGTGGGATGTGGATGTGGCAGTCAAACTTTTCCACTTTTCAAGAAAAATGGCTCAGGGTGATGAAGAACTGGAAATGAAGGCCGTTCAAGTTTTGAAAACGTAAGGAATCTACTACTTATGTCTCAAAAAAACTAAATAAAAATGCTGTTATTGGTTTTTAAGTAAAGTTTGTTGTTGTGGAATACCAGATGCACTGGAAACTTGGCGGACTCGTCTAGTTATCTGGAGCTATTTGAAAAGGACCCGAAAGCTGCAATGGAACTGTGCCAATATGCATTAACTATGCATACGCGTTTATCAAACTCAATATGATATAAAATTATAATATTTATTTGTAAAATGCTTTAAAATTTACGAAACATTATTGGAAACAGTATGCAAAAAATTGTGTTTTAACCTGTTAACCCTACTCATCACCACAGATGTTGATTAGAATATAATTAATGTTTATGTATGTATTTATACCATTATTATTAGAGCCTGATTTTATGGTGCACCAAATTAACCTCCCTGAATGGCATTAGCAATAAATCTGTCTTTGGCTGTAAAAATACTTCAACTTCCAAGCCGAGCAGCACCAAGTGCTATAGAATGACCTTTTCCGCCTCGCTCAACACCAGTCCCAGCATACCAAGCTCAATATTTAGCATATACCCATCGTCTATTCAAACTTGTAATATTTATATGGCATTGTCCCAAAAAGACACATGCTATTCCTGTGTATCATTCTTGTTCCATATGCTGACATCTCGTGCTTATTTCATGCTGATCATATTTTTATATTATTAATATTATGCCAACTAAATTAGGAATTAATTCAATCTTTGAGAGTAAAAAATCTTGGGGAACCTTGAGAACTTCTTTTACTTAACTTTTAGGTGGGGAAAGAGGTGTTGAATACGGCATGGGTTAGGATTCGGAAGTTTATATTCAATAGTGGAAAATGTGGGAGTGGTGGAAAGTAAAACCGACATGTCAATACACGAACCAGATCACAGATATACTGCATATGAGATATGACCCAAAAACGGGTAAGAAGCAACTTCCACACTTACTGACCATATTGGTGTTCGTCATTGTCGACCAGTGGTCTTCCCTTGGTGGACATCGTGTCCCATCGGTCAGGTCATTGCTACCGGTCGTCACAGAATAAAATCTACGTAGAAAAAAGTTATTTTGGAAAATCTCGCGTTCTTTTATACCCATAAATGTTTTTGAAGTTTTAATTTCATATCTAAATTATGTGGGGATATCTAAAGAAAGTAATTAAAACATTGGTTACAAACATATGCACATATAAATACGTGGAAATATGAAACATACCTCGTAAAGTAATTGTACTTATACACCTAGATTACACAAGAACAACCAGTGTAGTAACCATGCCTGGTAACTTTCAAAAATGGACCTGCGGCGTAAGCCAGTGGATAGCAAGATAAAAGCTCCCTTCTTTCGGCAGCATCTAATAACTTCCCCTTCCAGTACTGTACAAACTTTAAATACGTTTCATTTGGCATTGCTGAGAGTGGTCCAAGGAAACAAATATTTACAGTGACAACCACACTCATTCCAAATGCAAAGACGGACATAAAGAGAGGTACAATTTAGTAGCATTTCAAAACAATAAAATTTCCTGATATACAAAATACCATGCCCAAACCTTTCAACATGGGTATGTACAGAACAGCATTAGCATTTGTTTGAATTATGTCAATTTGGATTTTGCGATAGCGATAATAAAATTTTGTGAACCGACCGGAATTGCATTGATAATTGGGAAATTATGAAGTAATCCACACCTCATTTCCATTGTTGACACAGCACTGAACAACAGATAAACAAGAGCAAATCCCACAGTAGTTTGAAAATACGTACCACGCACTTCCTAGTAATTTTCGGTAAATAATTGAGCTCACAAAAGTTGACACACTCCTCATTAAAGTTTCCAATGGGCTGAAATTAAACAAAAAGGGGAACACAACATCTATGAGAATGGCTCCCGAGAATACCCACGTAAATGTGTAAATAAATAGCTGACGAAGAGAAATATTTCTTATTGAAAATTTCTTCCAGGCTGTTTGCAAAAAAAGGGAATAATAAAAAAATTATGTCATACGCTATATTATGCAAAAAAAATAATGTTAAATATAATGTGACAGTTATAGCTCACGTTGATCGTTAATTCCAAGCTCCTTTAATTCCTGATTGATCATCCAACACCATTCCTCCCCTCTCATTTCTACTGTCCACCCTGATGCAAGTGTCATGTTTACCATGGCACCAATGACAACATAAAGTGCAAACTCGTCCAGTTTCTCTCTCCATGTATGATAAGCCATCATGTCTATGAGGACATAAAATGGTATTAGGGATAATAAAACAAAACCATCGCAACTCAGTTTCCAGAAAAACATTTTTCTCCAGTTCGACACGTAAAGGTTCACTTCAAATCGCTTTGAGGACGTGGAATAAATGGTGGGTATGTTGAGACACTTTTGAAAAAGTAGTTGCACGTTTATGAAAGCTTTTGTGAATTCCATGTTCAAAGTACAGGACCTTAGGTTAGCGTTAAACAAGTTATTTTACTTTTGACTGCTGTGTGAAAGGAGCCCAAGCCCAAGCTCTTGTTTTGCTAACACTGAATTTATTTTAGAAACATGCAAAAAAATTGAGTTTTTGTAGCATGTAAAAACTTAAACGATGATTTAACAATAATCATTATTCAAGAGTATTGTTCATGGCTGTATCCGAACGTAAATATAATTTGATTGATTGCCCGAAAGCATGTAAAACTTACATATAATTGACGTGACATTAATTTTTTAGTTTTGTGGTAGCAGCATTTTTACTAATTTGGAATTACCTCAATTTTTGCGGCTAGTTTTTTTTTAAATATGCATTATGCACTGCATAATATGCAGTGTTCAAAGATTTATGCTAGAAATAATATGAGAAAATTTGCTACCAAAGTTTTCAAAAAAAAATAGAAAATTGTAATTAAATTAAGTAATACAACTTTCATGTACCTTGGAATTTTCTACATGACATTTAAGTGGCGCTTTTACAAAGTTCAACTTGTTTTTTCTGCAAAAAGATGATTTAGAGCATATTATGTTCAGAATTGGAA
Source organism: Zhuqinia jingwanae (assembly GCA_027744095.1). Taxonomy (NCBI): domain Eukaryota; kingdom Metazoa; phylum Arthropoda; class Collembola; order Entomobryomorpha; family Paronellidae; genus Zhuqinia; species Zhuqinia jingwanae. Next base: position 8,026 of record JAHZNC010006925.1, on the reverse strand, counting down.
TATTATTGTCATGTCAGAAAACTAATTCTATTTTTTTTAAACTGCGATTAAACTATTTAAAAAAATTATAACCAACAATAAACGCTGCAACTTAAGAAGCGTACATTATGCGTTCACATGTAACCACCTCATTATGCAATTATATAATTATTTTTTTTAAAGTTAATTAAGTTTGGCTGCTAAACCGATACACAAATAATTTATAAAGAAAGAGAAAGCGTTAATATCCAACCATTATCAAAAAATTAGTCAGTTATTTTTTCAACCCCCACTAGATAAAATTATACATTTCACGTTTAAGTGCTTTAATTAAATATTGACTCATAATTTTAACTTATTAAGAAATGTCAGTAGATCATACAAAAGGAGTGAATTCGGTTATTATTGCAATGCAGAATTAAAAATAAAGGTGCCAACAAAATTTATAATCTTCTCCCGATTTAAATGCATACAAATAAGTTTTCTGATTTAAAAACCTTGTGTGTAAATATTTCGTTTCATAATTTGTTGTGTTGGGTTTAAAAAATGTGAGCTATAACAATTATGCACACCCAAGTATATCAAATAATCACTTTGCTAATTTAGCTTTATACAAGAACAAAAGTTGTCGTGTAGTCCAAGACCGTCAAGAGAACGTCCAGAGCGGTGTGTCTGGTCACTTTCAAAAATGGTCCAGCAGTGTAAATAATTGGCCAGCAAGATCGGAGCTCCTTCCTCTTGGCAGCTCCAAGCAACTCCCCTTTCCAGTACCATACAAACTTTAAATACGTTTCCTCCGGTCTTGCGGAAAGTGGTCCAAGTATACAAAGAATTGCAGTGATAACCACACTCATTCCAAGAGCAAATCCAGAGACAAACAGCGGCACGGTTTGATAGCATTTCAAAACAATAAAATTACCCGATACACAAAATACCATGCCCACAGCAAGTAACGTTGGTATATAAAGCATGGTGTTTGCATTTGTTTGACAAATGTCAATGTGGATTTTGTGGTAGCGATGATAAAATGCTTTGAATCGTGTCCAATTCATTTTATGGGATTGGTTTGGCAGCAGGCCTTGATATAATGCAAACCTCATTTCCATTGTTGACACCATGTTGAACAGAACAGATAGGCAAGTGCAAACCCCACAGTAAACTGTGAATGCTTGCCACACGCTGCCGAGTAGTTTGCGGTAAATGATTGGAAAGGCGGAAGAAGGCATGTTACACAGTAGGATTTCCAGTGGACTAAAATCAAACACGAAGGAGAACAAAAGAGCTATAGGTATTGTTCCCACGAATACCCAAGTAAATGAGTAAATGAACAGCTGCCAAATGGAAATATTTTTGAACGAAAACTTGTCCAGATCTATTTGCAAAGTTGGAATAATAAATATAATGGCATGCTAGTTTAAACAGGTGTCTTGTTAAAATAATTTTTAAATAATTAAATTGCATACTTGGGTCTCTAACTCCAAGCTCCTTTAATTCCTGATTGATCAACCAGCACCATTCGTCCCTTTTCTTTTCCATTGTCCATGCTGAGGCCAGTGACAGGTTCGACATGGCATTAATGACAACATAAAGTGAAAACTCGTCCATCCTTTTGCTCCATGTCCGATAAGTCATCATTTTAATGAGGACATAGAATGAAATTATGGAAAATGAAAGAAAGCAAACAGGCCAGTCTCCAGAAAAACATTTTTCTCCAGATTGGCAAATGTGGATTCACTTGAAATCGTTTTGAGGATACGGAATAAATGATGGGCATGTTGAGACACTTTTGTAAAACTAGTTGAACCTTCACACAAGCTTTTGTAAATTCCATATTTTTTGCACAATTTGCAAACTTTTTTCCGTGAAATGTTGGAAAGTGTGCTCGAGTGAAAACAATGTTGCGGTTTAGGTTAGTATTGAGGAACACATCAGTTTTTTTATACACAAACCCGTGGGAACCAACTCATATTTGGGTGCGTTAGCAAGTTGTCTCCGCCCTTAAAAGTGAATTAATGTAGAATTAATGAGTCTTTTTTTTGTGCAATATGTAATGATTGAACCGGTAATACCACTTCATAAAAAATTCGTTTCGAGCGCAAATTTTCTCAACATTTTCTATATGGGTGCAATTAAGGCAAATGTATATACAATAGCCTGACAAAATATTTTCTTTTTTTAAATTTGAATCCTAAATCAAGTGCTAATAATAGCCGTGTGGTGGATTTGACTTGATATTATAACAATATTATCGAAGTTTACATTTAAATAAAACAAAATCGAAAAAGTGGTCAACACAGATATTAGTTCAAAAACTTACAATTAGGCAGGGAGAATGGAATACCTGAAAACAATATTTTTTCCCCATTGTTCTACTTTTTGCATGGATTTTTTTCTTTCAAATTCAACTTTAAAAATAATTAAACCAATTTATTATATAGTTGGATGTGAAATTGGAGCATTATTTTAATCAAATTTTTAAACATGAAAAATGTACGTGGGTCGAACAGATACCGACCACTACTGAGGGCAAGCCATTACGGAAAAAAATGCTCACCTAATCATTTTCTGTCTGTATGGCAGTACCCACCGCAATTTGCTATAATAAATGTAGTTGTAGTATAGCCCTAGTTTATAGTTTTATAATCTGCAATTAACTATAAATAAAAAAAAACTGTTTGAAATTACACAACAAACAACACGAAGTTCCCTGCTGTACCAAGTTTCGGTTCAACGGTATAGACAGGAGAGCGCGACAGACCATAATGATGGATGAGTGACCCTCTACTTTTACTTTTCCCCTTGTACTTTTCAAGATTTCAACTGTTGCTCACGAGTGGGATATTAATATTACTACTACTCCTGCTACTCATATATATTTATGCTCTACAAAAGGGTTAAAATTACCACTTAAAGAACAGTATTAATGCGTAGTCTGAGAATATTAATGGGGTGAACAATCTTTAGGTAAGATTTTTGTAAATCGATCGTTACACAAATTTATTTTAAGTTGTAAAACTAATAATACTTTTATACTTTTCGGCAATAAGTAATTAAATAAATAAATAATTCAAATGTATTCCAGCAGATGATTTCCTATCTTTCGATTATTAACGTGGATACAAACACAGGAATTTCTATACACTAACAATTTTTGTTTTAGACAAAATCCAAAATGACTTCATTCAGCAGCACAACATTAAATTATCAACAAAGAAAACTAAATTTATTTATAAAATCCTTTTGAAACTGCATCGTTTGCTGTTTAATTCGTATTCTGTAGCATTTTTAACTCATGTCCAAACTAATCAAATAAATAAATAAATTATATGATGAATATTATTAATACGTAAATACGAGAGCAAGCAGGTGTCCTTTTTTACAAACTACAGAAAAGGAACCACAATTCTTAAATTATTTTTACACATTCATTAATTCTATCAAAAATAGTCAGTGCAAATCATAAAATTAATTAAACTAAAAATAATCAGTCGAGATCTGCAAAATATCATTCATAAACGCGCTAACACCATTATTTCTCATTTTAGGATATCCCACTTCCATTTCTTGTCGTTCCTTCACAAAAAGTTATGCCACTCGTTCCCTTTTTATAGCATGTATGTCGCCCGAAACTGAGATTTCAGATGACTGAACGCCTTCTCTGAAACTCTATCCAGTGACCAGTCTTCAAATGGGAATTTCTCGACGCAGCTGTTGAAGTTTCCTGAGAGAAGAGATTGAATTCCAGCAAGAGTGATCTGAATAATAAAGTAAAATATTATTGTGACCATAAAAACGTTATCGTTTTTTAAAAACAATTCTGCATAGCTATGCATGTTTTGCCGTTAGCTACTTACAGACTTCAATGGCATGTAGCTGTGTAGATGAAACTGCTTAATTTTCAAATGGCGAAAGACCAAGCCGAAAATCAGGTCGGTGATCTTGGGCATCGCATTCAACCCTTTCAACGACAGCTTTTTTAAATCTGAAATAGAAGAGAAGAATTTATTTTAAAATGATGTTTTTAATTCTAAATTAATATTGAGAAATGTTACATGGAACCATGGAACTTACTTTGCAGTTTCAAAAATACGGGATCATCCCTTCTCTTTCCCACAAATGCCACATCCCCCAGCATTCTACACTCCTCCAGTGTCACCTCCTCCAAAAGCGGTAGTCCCTCCCAAAACATTGACACTGCTTTGTTTGTTCCAATCCAATTGGTTAGAGTCAACTTGGTTACATTTCCACACGACTCTGTAATTTTCAGCACCCTTGGAATTGGTACATCATCTCCAATGTATCTACGCTCACCAAACCGTATCGACAAATCTTTCAGCCCAGCCCTTTCTTTTCCCACAAAAAGGAAATTCAGCAAGTCTTGTGTGGGATTTTCTTCAAATTCTAGAGCCGGCCGCATATCCTCCGAATCGATGGTGATGTCCAAAATGTTCAATTGTGGCCATTCGGGTTCGGGTCGATTCTCGTCGACCCACGCCTCTCCAAAACAACAGTGAGCAGTGCTTTTCACAACTAACTTTTCCAGATTGGGTAGCTCATCCAGGAATAAATTGCCATGAACATTTTGTAGGGATACAAGAGGAACTGTAAATTTTTCAGGTGTGTCGGAGAACAATGCCCACATGTTCTCCATCAGCTGACCATGGACATTCAACAACTTGACGTTTTGCTTGTAGCACAAATTTACTAATGTGGCAAACTGACAAATACTAAATCCCATCTCTTCATGGTGCTCCAGGTCATAGTATTTTAAATTGGGTTGATCAGGAAAATCCGTAAGTCTCCTTTTGATTAATTCCGTGACGCAGCCAAATGGACCATCGTATTGACCTGATGATGCTCCATCATTCATGTCGTGGTACAGTGGATGCTTGATATGTTCCAGTTTTGTGCAAAATTCAACGAAATCCCAGGCGTAGCCATAGTCCATAACCTCACTCCCTCGAATTTCATTTAGCTTCAAAGTCTTCAGATTTGCAAAGTTTGCGGGAAACTCAGTCCTTTCACGAGGAACCATGATATCATTAACTCTTCTTGATGTGTAATTACATCTCCGACTTGTGGCGTCAGTAAACTCCAATTCCAAATACTCCAGATTAGTGATTCCCGAAAAGAATTGGAACTCAGCTGGTGAAATACAAGTGGCAAAGTGACGAACCCGGAGATGAGTTATTATGTCCCCATACAACCTCAAAAATTCAGGGACATCCTGGTCCTGATAAAAACCAGGTCCTGAGTTGTTGAGATAAATTTTGCTGGTGGGAAGGTGCCGCTGTAGAAAATCCCGGAATGTTGCATCAGTTTCATTGATTTCTCGCTCTTGAGATTTAAAGTTGATTCGGATGAAGGCATCAGAGAAATCTTTAATTGTTGCACAGACACGACGAAGTCGAAGCAGGTCACTGAGCTCAAGATTGGGGAAGATGTAAGCATACAACTGAAAATTAAAATGCAAGCACCAAACCAAAATTTTAGTATCTCATCATCACAATATTTAAGAAATAATAATTACTTTCCAATAAATAATCGAAACTACTCCTTCTTCAGTGCATTATACAATATTTAAAAAGGTTTAATATATGAGTATTTATTAATTTGGTAATTTTAATTACGATTTCCTCTGGAATGGATAAAAGGCGAAGGGGAATTAAAGTATTCTCTGGAGCTTCTTCCATTATCTTTTTTTTCCTTCAAGAGAATTAAACTAATTACTACTACCGCTGAATGTAATTTACTGTCAATCTCAATATCACTTGTTAAATTTTATCAAAACGCGTTAAGTATTTGTACAAAACAATTTAAAAAATAAATGCTCTTTTCGCACTGATCTGTCTGTGTAATCTTATAGCAATGTATTTTTTTTACTTTTGGTATAAAATTCGCGCTGTGCAATATAATTGGTTGATCATGCCACCCAAGCACAGAAAAGTGGGCAGGCTTCTTTGTTGTGCTTCTTTGTTTGTTGGCTTTGTTACGCTTGTTGTTGCATGCAGTATTTACTTGTTTCTTTCTGTTTGGTGTTTTTAATTGTAAAAATAATTAAAATGCTTCAGACAAGTGATGATGATGATATGATGTTTAATGATTACATTTCATCTTAAAAACACTCATCATGGTTTGGTTTGTGTTTAAAAAAATAACTCATACTATTTTTTTAAATTTAAAGTTGTTCATTATTCATAATACATGTACATATGTATGCATACCTAAGTAATTAAGACACGTTACGATTCAACTCTAGATACTCGGACAAGCACAAGTGCATTAAGAAAAAGGACGCTTCAAAATTAATTGCAGGTGTACTCAAATAAGAGTTATTTTCAAGTTCTCTTGAGTCACACTTGTTGCGAGATTAAAGTAGCCAAAAATTAATTAATTTTGTCATGATGACGCATTCACAATTTTTTTTTAGACTAAGATTTTTTTCTTTAAAGAAAGAAAGAAATAGTATCCAGTTTGCATTATCCGTTTCAACAATTTCGTGTTGCAATTTACCATCGTACTGGAATCAGTGACTCACTGCTAAAAAAGATGCTTATCGCTGTGATGAATTCGTTTCCTACTCAGCAGGTTTTTGGGGATATTTGTTTATGTATTACCTTTTATACTGTTCCTTATGTTTTGTATCTTTCCACTTTGTGCTGCCTTATTTTTTCAACAATTCTTGGATTTAAGCTTCCTAATTGTGAGGCAGTTCTAAATGGTAAAGATTACAAAATAAAATTATGTTCAAAATGCCAAACTCTATTCTTATATTAATTTTAGAGGATCCATATCGCAGATCTCAGGATGGACATCCACAACAACATCATCCGAAATTCAAATCATCATCATCAACGTTGCTGAAATGACACAGACTTCAACTCCAGGAACATTTTAACGAGATACTGGAGGTCGGTCAACCCATGTTGTGGTGTCTTTTGTTATAGACAAGTTGCCAACAACAAAGCATGATGATCTTCCAGCAGATTATAAGACGGTAATAAAATTTGTCGAGCTTTTTCGATAAACACTTGACGTCACAGAGGCGCGGCGGTGTAAATAAACATAAAGATATTATATTTACCGATCATCACATTTATTTTTGGACCATGTTTGCCCGTCCAACCCAACAAAAGCATGATCATCCATAATAATTGCAATTCATGTAAGTGGAAATTTTGCATACGTTGAATGTGTTTCGGCATCAATTTAGACGCCAAATGGATCATTATGATTTAATTACAGTTTCTACTTTTATGCACAATCTTTATTGCTGTTTGTAGCAACTTAGCAATCTTTATAGCAACACAATAAAAAACAGCTCTTGTAACAGATTGGGAAAACATTTTGCTGCAAAACCTTTAAGCCGAGGGGTGGAGATTACCTGATGTCATATTATAATTTAGCATCTACACATCCTGCATTTTTTCCTTCATAAACACCATCCATTTTTGGGCAATTAAAGTTAGAGCATAAATTTATAAAATCCATCCCTTTGTTACGTACACTAAATTACCAACCGAATTGACTTTTCATCTCCCACCCCAGGGGAGTGGACCCATGGCGGGTTGAAACTATTTGTGGCCAATGCTGTACTATAAGGTGCCTGTGTACCAAGTTTGGGCCCACTGCTGTAGACCGCCCATGGCCGGACAGACATTTCTAACGATCTCAAAAACATATTGCTTCGCCATATAATGTACCGAAATACACATACTCCAAATTCCGATTCATTTATCGCTTAGATTAAATATTTCTTGCACATTTCTCCGCTTTACTCTAATGAACCTAGCTAATACTATCCAACTATTTATTTTAAGTAAAAAATAGGTTGTGGATATTTTTAAGAAATATAATTTAGTGCAGTGTAATTCATAACATGACCAGAGTACCCAAAGATTAAAATAATAGTAAGCCGGATCTTTAATACGCAATAATAATGGATATTGCGGCTATTTGTTTATTAATTGGAGTATTGAGTTTTGAAACCATATCAGAATTTGTTGGTAATCAAAAACCTCAACCAAATGGACAACGAGCTACTAAT
>JAHZNC010006924.1:0-24302 GCA_027744095.1 Zhuqinia jingwanae | reverse complement strand
TTCCACTCAAAAGTCACTTAAAAATTTCTTCACACAAATCTCGTGTTTATAGTATGACCTTTTTTGTCAAGTCATTGTTTCCACGTCTTATCTTTTGAATCATTGTTATTCCTTTTTTTCAAATTGATTTTCATCGCTTCCTACATTTACGTAATATGATTGTTGTTGGTATATGGTATCGGTTTCCTTGGTACTCTCTGTTCTTGAAAAGATAAAATAAATATCGAGTTTCGAGCAGAGGTAAAGGTACTCCTTTTCGTGACATGGAAACGTATCAGATTATACATGCATTTTTATGTTGCCTGTCACATAGTCAAGGTCTGATTACAATTTACCAAGCACAGGAAACTTTATACTAAATATAAAAACTGTAAGTGGGCGGATGCATAAATGGAATTGAATTATATCAATTTGAATATCTTTGTAAACACATCCTATTAATATAATAATAACAAATCAATATAGTAAAAACAAACATCCAAGTAAACTTGTGGGCTGCGTAACAGACTGCATTTATCTTAATTGAGAAGTTAGAAGTTGTATAACTATAGCAAATGTACATATGTATAGCGTAAATATTTACCAAATAATATGCATTAAAATTTCCGTTACATCCCGACAGACAAGTAAATACGATGATATTAAACATATTAAAACAACACTCTTGCATAAGGAGCAAATAAATAAATGCTGACTGAGACCACACAAACAAACACACACACACACAAACAAATCAATTTGAGCTTCTTCTGAAAAATCCTTTGTGCAGTCAAAGTACTTCAACGCCTGTTTAAATAATGGTATTACAGTGAAATTAAAGACCACAACCTAACCTAACCTAACCTAACCTGCAATAACTTTTCCTGCTAAAAGCAGCAGCCTTTTAGTAATTTTGAGAGATTGCAAAATTCAATTTAATGGAATGTTTCATTGTATTCATTAGCTATTTTTGATGATGAACATTCCATAATATGCGTTTGTACATAATTGAGTGTTTATCATTGGAAATATTCGTAGAACTTCTAAAAGAGAAAGTGCATCAATAGCAAAAAAAATTTGCGCAACATATCAGCGTTGATAAAAGTAGCATTGTATAAATTTCTAGAAAACAGAATATTCTTCATTTTCAATACTAAATAGGACGAACTTGGTCGATATTTCAGAACTGATTTCATTCCAAGTGTTTTTTCTCTTCTTCTTCGTACAGTTGAAAATTGCCAACACATTGACTAAAAGTAAAAAAAGAAAAAATTACGAATAGTTTATGCGAGTTCACGGGAAGCCCTTAAATTATTTTCCATGAAGTCATCCCATGGATCATTTATTTCTTTTCAATGAACCAATTTCCAAGTTCGATAAATATTCATTACATTATTACATTATATTATGTATACGTGCATCATCCCCTTTCAAATAATCTCATTTACCTTCCTTACTACCACCATCATCTTATATATTGCTGGACGAAAAGCTACTCTGGAAAGAAATTCTTGGTAAACAAGATTTATTTCTTATTCAAGTACTCCTTTCACATACAAGTTTGTAAAGTAAGAGTAGTACGCGTTATTTGACAAGCCATCCTTAGGTATGCAAAAACAATCCTTGTTTGAAGTACACACACACACACACACAAGTTTTGCTCTCAATGGTCTTAAAAAAACTCTGGTTCTGCTTGTTTTGCTGTTATATATGCATACATACACACGTATATTTCTGTCTCCATATAATAATTTGTAATTTGCTTGTTTGCCTGAAGAACCTTTTAGTTTTGCACTCACTCACTCAAACACACATACATACATAAACACAAACTCAAATCAATATTATTTGATTTTCTCCCAATTTCAGCATGTCTTAAGTCCCAAGTACCTTACACTCTTATCAAAACAGTATTATCTCCTTCATATAAACATAACATATAATATGATATAATATGTATACATATATACATATATACATTATGTGTGGAACTCGTAATAAGATAGGATCACATATTATGTCTAATATGTATACGTAAATAATAATACTATATTGATGTAACTGTGATACTTCTTCTCTGTCTATTTCCTGAAACTGAAACTGAAACGGACAAAACGAGGCATGCAAAAGTTGATGATGATAATGATGATTCTTTCTTGTCGGTAAAATAGGCCCCTATATATAATTTGTATATAGACGTTACAAAAAGAACTGGAACAAAGAGTAAACAGGACACGACTGACGACTACTGCTGATACAATCGTAACAAACCATCGTAACAAACAATCGTAATCAATATTTTGATGCTATATAATATTACACAATACACATAACTATATTATTTATATTTAGTGGAATCATTAAAAAATAATTTTAAACAAGATCACAAGTGAGTACAGATATTATGATATATATAATTGTAATTATTAAACTATAACTTAAATGTATTGTAAACTATATGTTGTATACCTATATTATATCTACCGCCTAGAGTGGATGTTTTGTGTATCAATGCGTGAAATCATCAAACATCTCATCATCATCATGTTACTACTTTTTGTGAGAACCCAAAACTTGCAACTTGTTTTTTCAAGTAAAACGAAAAAAAAACATTTAGGCAATTTCATATGATATACTAGACAAATTTTTATGGTACACAAAAAAGTGATATAAACATATGTACACATCCATCCACTTTAGTCTCCCGAATATTTTCCCCTCCTCTCTATTCTCTCCCTCGAGCAAATGCATAATCCGATTATTTTGATTAAATCTTGTGTGTACTCATATTATAATCTAATGTACAAGTATTTTTGAGAGAGAGAGAGAGAGAGAGTGAAAGAAAAAGAAAAAAGTTTACAAAATAGATGATGAGGGAGAAAGCAGCAAAGACCTTGATACCTTGTTTGGTCCAACGAAACAAGAAAGATAGACGAAAATGTAGAGAGAGAGAACGAGAGTGAAGCATAATACATGTTAATTTTTGTGTACAGAATACATCTGTATACAACACAATTTGTTGTTATTAGTTGCTGCATTTATTATTTATAAGTCGTCCCACGCCAAAGGCTTTGGCGCATCTGGAAATTCCGTTCTCATTTTTTTTTGTAAAAATGCTTCTCCGTAGATATACAATAATATATTACCTTAAGTCACTCATTTTTTTTTGCGTATATACTTTTAAAAAGCTTTTATGTTCCTTCGACCTTTTTTTCAGTGTTGTTTCTTTTTGTCGTATGTGTACAACAAATAACTCGTCATGATGATGTACTCTAGTAAAAAATACTTAATCTTATAACAACTTTTATTTGTATTAAGACGTTTTATAGCTACAGCATTTGTTATAACAGACAGATTGGTACTTTATTTTTTACGTGCTTTCTTTATAAAAAATACATATGTATATATTTATCGCTACTGGTATTATTATTATTATTATTATTATACGACCAGTATATAAGTAAGTAAATACGTTTGCGTATTATTTTGAAGCAGGAGAAAATGCTATTAAAAAAAATTGTACGGCTTACATGCTCTGCGAAAGGAATTTCGAGAGGGCCAGCTTGGACAAGCTGTGACTCTTAAGGCCTCCAAACATTATGAAGGGCGGTACTTCTTTTATAATTGACACAAAATAAACTTGAAGATGTCGACGTGCTTGATGTTGTTGTCGTCGTTACAGCGAGCAATCTTAAAATTGTCCAAAATATTCCTCTGGTTTTTTTTCTTCTTTGCTTCTTTTTTTGCGTCTGTAATAAATTTCAGATTGAATCTTCAAGGAAAAATCCAAAATTGTCACACGGTCAGGTTTAGAAGTGCAAGTGTACTTACACAATTAAAATGAGATTTAGTTCTTGGCCAGTCAAATTCAGAAAAAATCTAATTTTGTGTGTTAGATATATTATTATTATTATTATTATTTCATTTAATTTTTCCTAGCATTTAATTATATTTGAGATGAGCTCACTATTATGGATGCAAAAGATAAAAGTGAGTCTCGAAAATACATTACACTGTTACAAGTTCAAATATCAAGTTAACAACGACGAGAAAAAAGTACTCAGTTGTGGTGTGTGTAGAGAATGAATTACGAGTATAAACTTTTCTTACGCTCGTATTTTTTTTGGCCAGTTGGAGAGGTGAAAGCATATATATTATGTATAACGCTAATATATATATAAACTTTCCTTCGTACTCACTGTGAAGGCCAAAGAATTTGGCTCAGAAAAATGATTCCGAGAGAAGGAGATCCCGTGTTTTTTCTCTTTCGGTCAGCTTTATCAAAGTTCACTTGCGAAAACTGTGTCCGCAATTCTATTTCTTTTGCGTTTACTCCACTTTATTTTTATTTATTTTTGAAATTTTTTTCTTCTCCGGTTTGACAACAGCGTAGAAAATAATCCAACACTCTTCGTTATTCTCTCATTCACTCATACCTTCCTTAATCTTCCTTTTCTGTCTGTGAGATAGACTGAAGGAAAGATATTTCTTCGGCAAAAAATACAAAGTGAGAGATGATGATGAAGAAAGAAGAAGAAAAGATTGATGAGGCACACACAATTTTCTTTTCTTTTTCCTTTTTTAAACAAAGAATAAGATATATTTTTTCACAATTTTTTTCCTTCCGAGTGCAATATTGTTTTATGTATCTTTTAGTAGTCGTGTAACAGTTGTTACAACACTTGTTAATCCCGTTGGCACAATCCGTTGAAAAAACAACAAGAAAACAGGAGGAAAAAGTACTTGTTTTAGAGATGGTAGGATTTTTTGTTTCAGGAAAAGGCAATGATATTACTTGGTTTTTATTATCCAACAAAAAGTACAAAAATACGACAAGGATGTGATTAGGGTTTTGGTTGGTGAGGCGTAGAAAAAAAAGGAAAGAGAGAGAGAGAGAGAGAGAGGGGAAGAAATATTGTGAAACAATGTGTATTGTTGTTATTATACTTTTTTGATAGTCCTGTGTACTACTATTTGTTATACTGGTGGAGATAGTATGGTTTTAAGCAGGAAGCTTAGATGATGATGAGGAGTAAGACATAGTTACTGGAAGCTAGCCAGGGGAATACTGTGAGCGAGAGGAAGACTCCAGTTAGCTACTTGTTGGTAGAGGAGAAAGGAGAGAATGATGCGTCACCCACGAAAAAAATATTTGGAATAGAGATTCTGGCGTGTTTGGTACAAGGTACACTATAGAGTTGTTATACACACACACACATACACATACACAAGCAAGCGGCTCTCTGCTCTGTTCCTCAATAGGCTGAGTTGCTGAGTAAAAGCAGAGGAGCCAGGAACATCCGTTTATATGGAGGTAAGAAAGGAAAATAACCGTTTTTCTGTGTGTGGCTGCGTAGCTGCAGCTTCAACTGCTGCTGCTGCTGCAATTGGGGTAGCGGACTGAGCGGGATACTAGAGAGCAAGAAGGAGGGCTCCACTCTAAAAACCAAGTTTGTGTATGTGGTGGATGTTCCATGTCCCACCATTTTGCAAATGCACAGATATATTATACGTATTGGGAAAGAGAACAGGGCGAGGACGCTGGAATTTTACTTTTTTTGCCATGATTCTCTGTTCATCTAACTTTGCAAGCAAAAAATATATATTTTGCGATATGCCGTCGCACTCTCTCTCTCTCTCCTCTTTATACCTCTATTTTAACAAAGCCAAAGTATACACCGTCGACGTCTTTCTTTCATGTTACTACTTTATCCTCTTCACATGCATCGAAAAAGAAAAAAAATATGAATACTAAAGCAATAAAATGCATACAAGCCCAAACGACGTAGATTGTTTCATGCAAAAAAGCAAAGGCTTTATATTATAAGCTTTAGAGCGGAATATATGGTTAATTCAAACAAAAAAGGGATGTATTTAGAAGTAACCATATATACCCCTATCCTAATCTTCAATTCAATGATTTCTCTCTATATTTGCTGTTGGGGAAATGCGAGATTGGGGTTGCAGAGATCATAGCCATCAATCTCAGTATACATACATATTTCGTAACAGTTAGTCCCGTTTTACTCTCTAATCAACCATCTAACTGGAATGAATTGATATTAGAACAAAATGAAGAAGAATATATATATACATATTACTGTATAGAAACGCTATAATAAAATAACGACAATATGTACACATGACATGCCTCACTGGCTACATACATATACCTAACTAGATTTTCTTTTATAAATGGAGACGAGTAATTTATATTTATATATAAACATACATATATAAAATTAAATAAATAATCCATACATAGTTCATCACTAACTTTTATCCATCTTCCTCCTTCGCATTTCGCTTCGCCTTCGAGATCTGGTTAATGACTCTTATGTACATATGTATATATATACTTTACATACTTATCCAACCTAACTTATGAAAATATTCTCTTCCATTCTTAAATACCTAGTATTCTTCCTTCGTCCTCCTTTTCCTCTTTCATAATTGTATGAGTCAAAAAAGGGGACAAGAAGGCAAAAAAGAATTGTAGTAAAAAAAAAGAAGTGGCACAAACTCCACAAGAAGCATATATTATATAGAACCTTTACTCCATTCATTCCCTTTTTTTCTCTGTACATTCTTTCCTTCCTGTTCCTTCTCATCGTACGCATTTTATCCATGTTTCGCTTTCACTTTACTCTTTTGTTGTTGTTGTTGCTCCATGAATCGTAAGTGTGGTGGTTTAAGGATAAGATGATCAGGTATTAAAAAAAAGTCCATCTGCTTCAGTCATGTTGTGTGTGTGTGTTGATGTATTATTTTTTGTTTGTGTGACCGCTACCTCTGTCATTACTTTTTTTTGGGAAGAAAAGAAAGAGAGAAAGAAATAGAATGATACTTGAGGAATTGCATTACAAGCAATTCTTCGCTCTCTTTATATATACTTTTCTACCTCTTTTTTTTTCGTGCTGCCTGTTCCTAACTACTTGGTTATTGTTGACTTGACTATCTTCTACTGCTGTTTCTGTCACTATTACTTCGGCTTGCTCCTTTTTATTTCTGCTAATGACTAGCTTCTCCTTTCTGCTCTTGTATGCTTTTGGTCTCTCTGTTTGGATGATTGTATGACTGGCCATTCTCCAGATGTGAAAAGTGGAAGACAGGAGTAATAGTGTTAAAGTGCAAAAAGAAAACAGTGCATTATACTATTTTTGCTGTCTCTCTCTCTCTGCTTTGTAAAAATTGCAAAACGTTTCTAGTTTGTAGATGTATACATACATGTCTATCTATACCTGTACTATATTTTTGTACACGTTTTTATGAACATCAAATCTATTTATTGGTAAATAATATACCTACACAAAAAAAATTCAGTGAACTTGGTCTGGATAGTTGTAGTGGTAGGATGGATGGATATTTTTCTATTACACTGACATTCTTCCGTTTTTTTTGCTTTACCTCTATCTCTCCATCAAGTTCCAATATCCAAGTGGATTCACTACCGCACCACCACCATCACCAGAAAGACGGCAGCTTTCACATATTTTTGTGCCGTCGATTGTTGTACTTGTGTGCTCCAAGAAGGCAAAGTTGTAGTAGTAGAAAGAGTAGTAGTACAAGTGGAAGTGTGGCATGCCAGTGTGCTAGTAATATCACTATTATGATGGCGCTTCCTCAAAATACTAGAAGTCAAGTGAGTGCCACTACTTTTACAACATCTACAACTGCCAAACAACTAGTTGGGCTGTTCAACTTGGGCTGCTGCTGGTACTACTACTGCTACTACGACTACTAGTTCTGTTTGCGGAAGAAATCAATAAGACCTGGGCCAGACTTTCTCTCTTTTCTCCTTTTTATCCATACAAAATTGTAGGAGAGAAAAGAGGCCTTAATATTCAATGTGTACATTTGAAAAGTATGCAAGTATTCTCCGTGTGTGTTTGTATGTGTGTGTGTGTGTGAGGAAATAGATTGAACGCTGAACATCCATGTAGCACATTCGGCTACTTTTTTTATGTGTAGAACGAGCAGTAGGTATGTAGGTATTTTTTGTATATTTATGAGAGTCTATCCTCTTTTCCATCTCGTTTTTCTAAGCTGTTTTGATGGCGATGATGATGGGTACTCCTACTTTTACAATAACAAAACTATACACACATTCAAAATATTATGCATGATACATGCAGCAGGAGCAGGAGCATGGGGCAAAACAGAGAGTTATGAGTGCATCTTTCTTTCTCATGTTTCTCTTTTTCTTGTATCCCATACGTCCCATTTCGGTATTATAGGGGCAACTATCATAATAATCTCATGTGCATATACCTCATATACAATATTTCACATTGTTGATGCCTTTGTTGTGAAAAATGTATAGGAGTAGTTGCTGTTGTTGTCATGTCATGATGTTCTCTTTCTCTTGATATATATATATATATATATGTGTACTGTGTGTGTGTGTATAAGAGAAAGCAGTTGTTGTCTTCAGTGTACATCATCAGGTTTAGTTGATACTGCTACTGCTGTTGTTGTCATTTTCCTCATTTTTTTGTACATTTTCTAAAATAAAAGTAACCTGATAAAATAAAGGTATTTCGATGGAAAGCTATGGATTGTTAGGGCCTATGTAGTAAAATATAGCAGGCGACGCCATTGTCCTCCATTCCTTGTCTGCCGATATTTTCCCATTTTTACTACTTTATTATATACTATGTACGCAGTTGTTATAAAAGAGAATTGAGAGGAAAAACAGTCATGGTGATATTGAACAGGGATATAAGTGGGCACGGAAACATCACACAGGGACATAAACATCCCCATCATCATCTTCAATATATATATATATAAATAAATATTTTTTCATATTATTCAACAATCATCTCCGCTTCCTCCTCGTTTTTTATTTGTAGTTTTCACTTTTTTTACTACTACTCTATATTCCAAACATATTTTCGTATTATCCTTTTATATTTATTTCTTGCATTGAAAAAAAAATCGACTACTTCAAAAAAAAAAACTAAAACTAAAATTGCCCCTCAACAACAATAGTACTTGTCTTTCTATTCTCTTTTGTTTCTAAAGAGGCACAATAATATACATAATATGATCATAACAAGATAAACATTTATATCACTTGGGATTCCCTGCTAAACCGTTCCAATTGCACTGTTTACATATATATGAGAGTTTTGATACTACTTACTTTATTATTGGAAAGCAAAATAATAATAATAATAATAATAACTTTGTTATGTATTTTGTGGAGAATGTCGTGCTTTGTAAAAGAAAAATAGTATAACGAGCAAAGTAGCAGCGACAGCAGAGGAGTAAAAAATACTGGAGATGTCACTCTTCTTGTATGTGTGATGGATAAGTGTGATATGCATATATTTTTTTAGGATGATGAGCAAAGGTGACGATGGTGCTTGCTGGTAATTCCAATTTTCATATTATTTGTTTGTGTACTCTGGCAACAGGAGTTATGTAGGTTTGGCATGTACCTACATCGCACCATCATCGTTACTGACAGCTAGAAAGCAGTTGTTGTCGTGTTATGTAATGAGAGACAATCCTCTTGTTTTACATTTTTTGTTGCCTTCAAGAGAATAACACGTATACTTTCCGAGGATTTGCCTATGATACTCTTGTATTCTTCTTTTCTTTTTTTTTTTGCTAAAGACGTGAAAAAAAGGGTTGATACCACACAAAATTTGTGCCTATATTTTCCCCACCACCACCTACTGTGAGTTAGCATGTATCAAAAGTTTGCCATAAAAACCAAAGCAAGATTATGGTGTGCATGTGCACAACTAAGTATATATACATACATAATAAATAAGAATATAAATATATGTAATAAATGTACCTATCCAATTTTGGGCGCATAATATATAAATGGTAGGTAGTCTTATTAAAACAAGTATTCCTAGAAGAAGAAGAGAAAAAAATGTATATATCTATTTATTCATATATGTATGTATATATTTATACAGCAGGCAAGAGAGTTGTGTTTTTATTCTTCCTCTCGTCTCTTCCCTCTTCCATGCGAAATGAAAGAATGAGCAAAGTTTTTGTCTGGAAATAAAAAGTAATGGATGAACCTTGGAGTGTTGAAAACATGCCATATAATAAGTACGTGTGTGCATGTATACATTTAATACTCATGAGCTCCATTTTAGCAGCAGAAGCAGCAGTGGTAGGTTCCATGACTACTAGAGTACTTAAGCGATTAACCGTACCTTATTCATATACCTATTTGTTTTGTTGTTTTCTTCTTCCATTCACTTGTGTATGTGTGTGTGTGTGTGTGTGTGTGTGTGTGTGTCTCCGTTGCTATTTTGTCGCCCTCAGCCGAAATGCAAAAAAAATAGTGCAAAAGGTAAAAGATGAAGAGAAGAAGGTAAAATGTCTTTGCTTCGTTCAAGAGCACTTTTAGAAGGACATCAATATGCTAGTAGTAGGAGGATTTAGAATGGGAACAGGAGGTGCTGCTGCTGCTGCTGCTATACCATGGATATTTCTACTATAATTCCACTATAACTCGACTATGTTTCCTTCATACACATACACACCTACATAGCCCATAAGCAGCATTACCTCGGCTCCACTGCTTCCTCTGATTATGGTAATACATTTTGGTGATGTTCAACAACCCAACTACAAGAACCCTTTCCTTATTTCTTTCTTTTTTTTCTCTCTCTTTCTTTGTTTACTCTAAACCTAGTCATTACTGGATGGATATTAGTAGATGTTGGACATTTCATCCTTCATGTGTGTGGTATGTGTATGTGTCAAAGAGAGAGAGAGAACGAGAGAGAGAGAGAGCCGCAGTATGTAAAGATGGAGAGAAAAAGAAGGGGGAGTGAGAAAATTGCTAAACAATAACACTCTCTAAAAACCTGACTAAAAAATTAGAGAGAAAACAGAGCGGGAAGTAATGGTAATTCAAAGTATATATTTTACATACTTGCACTCCCAACTTTCCCAACTTTCTCCTTATTTGAACTACACTGCAACAACACAGACTACTACAGCTACTACCAACTTACTACTTCTAATACTACTACCTATTCTCTCACGATGTCGCCAGTACCTTCAAAACAATAAAAACATAAACTTCAGGAAGCATGACATTATATTATTATACACTCAAAGCATTTTCTAGTTGTTCGCTTTTGCCTTTGAACTAAAATATAATAAAAACTTTTTTCCCAAGAAAGAATATACATACAGTGTACAAAATATATATGCATATGTATATGCAGAAAAAGTAACCCAGTAGGAAGGCATGTCTTTTCATGGAGGGAAAATGGACGCGAGTGTATACATGACGACGGCTACAGCACATCCACCACTGCTACTCGTTACTATTACTGTGCTTATATATAGAGCTTTATATAGTTGCTTAGGATATAAAAAAAAGTTTAATTTTTATATTTTCCCTGCAAATACCACCACCACGGTAGATTGTAACAACTAAAAAATACGTTTGTTTTCACACACCATAGTCATAATCATCATGATCGTCATCACCATTGCCGTCAGTTAAAAGAAAGAGAGTAAGAGAGTCTTATAACTTTCAACTGCAAAAATTGGAAAATGAGTTCCAACCGACAACGCATGCATGCAGCTGTAAAAAAAGGGAAGAGAAGTAAGATAAAAGAAGATGATATGTGTTGGCAAAGAAACTCTTGATGCCAACAAACATTCATTTATTTGCAGGGCCAAAAACTTTAAAAGAAATCGAAAAATAACATTAAGTTTGTTTTAATCCTCCTTTTCATTTTCCCCCGACATTTGATAGTTTACATGTTGATGGGATGTATGTACATGCATTTTTAGTGGCCACATTTACACAAACTATCCACCATAAATAAATACACACACATTGGGGCACTTTTGCTGCATTTTTTTTCCTCTCTTGCGCTTGTGAACTTTTGAGAATGCATAGAGGCAGATGAAAATAAAACACGCATAGTTCAAAAGGGTATAGTAGAGAGAGAGAGAGAGCAAAAACTGGAAAGTTTACGAGGGAAAAACTTTATCATTGGGTTACCTTCTTTTTTTTTACAGAAAACACGGTAATATTTTTTTTGCACATATTTGAAATATTTGTTCATCTCCTTTGCTCCCAGTCTTTTTCTCTTTAGCGTTTTGTTTGACCTTGCAACAATTTATTGATTTTGGAGCTCATTTGTATAAAAAAGTTGGAAGCTCAGTTCCCATCATAAAAATCCCGAGAAATAATGCAGTTATGTATTTTTTCCATTTAAATGGAAACCACATAATGTAGGTATATATATATATATATAGTATTATGTTAGCTATCATTACATTTGGAAAAAAATATTCTTTTAATCATAAAAAGAGTAGCGCTACTGTTGCTTTTTAGCAGAGTTGCTATTTGATAAAAACAAAAAAAAAATATTCCAGTAAACATATAAAACTTTAACTCGTATAGTAACATGTTTCTTGGTCTTATGCTTCGCCAAAATTTTCCGACCCACCACCACCACTCCAACTAAAAGTGCTGTTTACATTCAACCAACAATTTTTTTTTCACACGGCTCACATTTCAAAGTCTTTTTCTATTTATTTTGTCTTTCAAAAGGCCACCACATTTCTGTGTGACACTACTACTGTGGCGGTGGCAACAAGAATCAGATCCGTTTTGCTCAGCGCTTTTCCCTCTATTTTTTATACTTTTATCATCAATCCAAACTACTTGTTCCATTGCTATTGTACTACTACGATGTAGCACAATTCCGGTTACTACATTTGTTAAAATTTGGATGCCAACAAAACAGCATGATAAAAATTACGCCACTGCTGCTACTACTACTAGCCCATCTTCACGGAATCTTTGTGTGTAGGTGTAGGTAGTACCTTCTTATTATTAAATATCATTTCTTTATGTACCACCAGAGTCCATATTACATGGTTCCTCATCAAACATGCATAATCGTTGTAGACTTGGCTAACTCATGTGAACATTACACAAACTTTCTAATGTTACCCCTTTCTCTGTATACTTGTGTGAAGGACAGCTTGATTGAAATGCGTTTTATTATTATAATGTAGCGCTTGGGTTTCCCGTTAAAATTCACAAAGAGCATACAGGATAATGTTCAGGACAAGTCACATTTTTTTTTACAGAATATGCTATTGTTCTTCTTGCGTAAGTGCTCATTTGTATAACCACCACAACCACATACTTTGGTTGGCCCTCATTTCAACCGCATTTTTTTATGCTTGTGTATATCCATGGTGCGTAGGTACATAACAAGTGCTATTTATTTTATTATGCATGCACAAACATAACTCGCCAGAGCAAATCGTCCTTTTTGTTTTACTACGCCTTGTCTTCAGCAGAGTGGATGAACAATTACAGCAAAAACTAGAGACTAGGTACTGTATTTAGTAGGCTGACCGGCTTAACACCTACACAGGCACACACATACACAATGTCCCAACTCAACAGCTTTTCTTCATTCTGTCCCGAAAAGACACTTCCCATGAGAATAAGAAAACCCACTAGTGTATTACGCGGATAAAAATAAACCTACATGGATCATGAGCCTTCCCTTTCACTCTTCTTTTCCCTTAGGTAGTCCAACAAGGAAAGTAGACTGTTATTATTATTATAAATCTGAAATCCACTGAGTAAATGACTGACTGAGAAAACCTTATTAAACGCTTGGAAGTATATATATATATGTATATATGCAGCAGCTGCTGTTCTTTCTTGTGGCACATTTTTTGGTATACATTATAGTCTAATTTTCAATCAGTTATATGTCGTGCTGTTTGTCGGCAAGGAAGGCCGCTACACTGTTTGTGTTGCTGGTGTGATGATGGTAGTAGACCCTCCATGTAAATAGTACTTACTAATCTCTCAGTAGACAGTGTGTATGTATTTGTCTCTGTGTGTGTGTGTGTGTGTGTGTACTATTCAGAGCAGAAGAATGAAGATGATGTAACACGAGGAGAACATAAAATGCAAGTTTTATAAGTGGCATATCCTGAATGTTTAATAAAATGGAAGCAGTTATGGAGGAGGATAAAACCACTTTTCATGTGGTAATAAAGAGGAGTACTTGTAGTAGTATAAGGTGGGGGAAGCAATAATGAAATAAAAATAATAACAAAGTTGTAAAATACGTTTGTGTTTACTATTGGATGAGAACGATACATAGGTGCATATCACCATCACCGGAGGAGTTATATTATTGTACTCTTGTGCCAATTTTTATTATTGTCATGTGGCCGGAAGATTTCTTTAGTTGTTGCGTTTATTTGATGAGCAAGCAATGTTGAGGAAATGAATTAAAAGAGTAATGTTATTTGCGATAGTTATATTACCAGTTTTCACAAACTAATAATATCACATATGCACATGCCTCCTTTTTTATTATAAATTTTCTCATTAAGTTCGATAAATTTTCAAACACTAAATGCTTAAAACCAACATCAACTGGATTCGCAAACAAAAAGAATAAATGTATATGCTTCATCTTATTTATTATTAGAATTATTACAACTTTTTCAGCAATGTACGAAATGTAAGTCATGAAAAGGTTAGAAGGTAAGTAAAATGTAAATGTCGTGCCAACTATTCAACCGAGCATGCAACCCAGTTTCATTATATAACTCTTATTAATTGAGGACGTGTTGAAATTAAGAATTATCATTATTATTATTACTTACTACTACTATTATTGTTAGTTTTCAAGAAGTTGGAATGCCCTTAGCCAAAACTAGAGAGCTGAGGACGGAAATTTGTTGATTTAATAATTTAGAGTCTCATCAATACTTGAAGTTTGCTTATTATCGTCATCATTTACACATTACATTATTTTTATCTTCTCCACGTCCATGCTTAATCATTTACCTTAAGAAACTTTATGCTTTTTTTTTGGTGTCCGCAATTTTTTTTGTGATATTAAAACCATTCAGCAACCCAATTTAAGAAAGGAGTCATCTGTTATAATTTTTCGTTTATTTAACAAATAGAAAGTATAGCTACCTATGAGAAGTAAGGAAAACATGGTTTCATAACCATTTTGGTTGGTGGAGTACCTACTATGAACGCATGAGAAAGCATTAAAACAAAAGCTTCATGGTATGCATGCGTGTACAACATGCATACATACACACAACAGCATATAAGAGAATTCTCGATTTCCCCCAGGAAATCTATATATATGTGTGTGTGAGAAGTGAAAGCTGTGTAATTTTGCAAGGGGTTTATTAGGAGTATACCACCTAAGCACACAGGTTCGTTCGTGATTTTGGCAAATGACTGGATACTTTACTTTCAGTGTAATCAACACAGCACAAACACACACACACACACACACACACAAGCACTTACACATCCCATCTATATTGTTGGCCTTGAGACATTCGTGCCACAAAGTCAAGTTTTCATTTATCTATAATGCCTTCTTTATAATAGCTTTTTGCTATATACAACAGAGAAATGTGGATACTTGATTTAATGAAGATATATAAAATGGAATGGAGTGCGTGACTCAGCAACGCTTATCCCTCTTGTTCCTCTCCAAATCCAACTCTTTTGCATTTAAATTTTCTAGTTATTATTTATTATATTTAATATCTTGCATCATCATCATCATCATCATCCTCTTGGCTGGTGCGTATAAAACTAATACAACAACAGGAGAAACATTTGGGTATATAGGATATCATGTATACATATATGTAGGTCGTAAAAACAGCGTGCATCCTTCTCTCCGTATCTGCTTTCCCTCCATTTTTATCCATTTTGCTCCTTCATCAAGCTAAAAGAGAAAATGGATGATGAAATGGAAAAGGATTACTCTAAACTGAAAATGATCAGGCTTTAAAGTGGACATCTCATCATCATCATCATCATCATCATCATCATCCTATAACCATAATTTTGAATGCAGATTCATACTACCAGTATGCATGTATATACACTTATGTACCCCCCTCTCTCTCTCTGTCTCCAGTTCAACACCCAAAAACAATACAAGCATCACACATAAGTCCTGACCTTGTTGTATTTAATGTGCCACTTTAGATAGAATTCAGACTCAATTTCTTGTGGTGAAGAGGTCCCCCTGTGAGAAGACCTCATTTGTTGGAAACACTACTATTCCAAAAGTGTTTCCGTATAAATTATATGGATGGCCACATTGCGACAAAAAGAAAAGAAAAAAAAGAAGCCATGCTGCTACATTGCACCAGTAAACATGCTATTTATTTACTATAAGGGTCCGTCGCAGTTCAACTGAGTAAATTTTAAATTTCTTGATACCCCATTCCGCAACACATACAAATTACTTGGAAATGTTGTCAGCAATGTATATGGTATATGTTTTTTCCCTTTCAAAACCACTACACTACTCCTCCTATCCTCTTGTTTCTAGCTAATTTAATCAACGTCTTCAACATTTCACATTTTCTTTGAGATAAAAGGAGAAAAGGCAGGCAGTCTTTTTTTCTGCATTTGATTATGAGCAGTAAAAAATATCCTACACAAAACATGAGACACTGCCCAATTTCATTAATTATCTTATCAGTTACTGTGATACATGTCTTCCTCATACTAAATGCAGTATACTATGTATGTAAGCATGCATACATACATTTGGCTTTTGTCTATCATATTTGTAGACATTACAGATATATTACTATGTAGTTATATCTCGAAATACATGCCTCATCTGGAATGCTCCTCAAAAGAAAAATACATTAAGCAATTAACGGGAAAGTCAACATGAGCTGTAAACAAGTCTAAAAACGTGTTTTTGGTCAAAATTACGCCTAAACCTCGGCCGGGTCGAGTTTCAGTTTGTTTTTTGCAAAGTCTATGAAAGTCCCTAAATACAAACCTATACTATTTTATAACAAAAACATTTTATACCTACTAAACTATTCATATGTATATGCTACACGTCAGTCTAGACGTCATAGTTTTTCTCCTTTGGGCTTCTTCTTTTCACAGTGTGCTGGACTGCA
Organism: Zhuqinia jingwanae; assembly: GCA_027744095.1. Taxonomy (NCBI): domain Eukaryota; kingdom Metazoa; phylum Arthropoda; class Collembola; order Entomobryomorpha; family Paronellidae; genus Zhuqinia; species Zhuqinia jingwanae. Next base: position 7,367 of record JAHZNC010006924.1, on the reverse strand, counting down.
AAATTCCTCTTTTTTTTGCACACACATACACAAACATATAATAAAAGTTTTCCGCCAAAATAAATGCACGTACATGTTTGGTGTGTGTCATAATAAGAGATATGAGCTCTACTCGTAAAGCAGCAACATGGCTGTATTAGTGGCTTTTGTTTAAAAAAAAAGAAAGATGAAAGCTCTCTCTCTCTCTCCCTCTCTCTCTTCTGTAGAATCTTATCCTAAACCTTTTGCCATTGCTCATGTCTCACGTCACGCCAGCAGTTTACTAGCAAAATACTACATACCTTTTTCTCTCCTTTTTACACTTTGTTTGCTCCATGTGCAAAATATCACCTTGTACTCTTTCCATGGTTGTTAATAAATGGCTGTTTTTTATTATTACGCAGTTTTCACTCAGTGTTTCGCACACAAAGCCGACATAAAATGGGTAATGTCATTTTTCGTAAATAAATGTATAAATATATACCCTTCTAAAAGACATTTCCTTTTCCTACACTGTATGCATTGTGTATGCCACGCTATATGGAAAATACGGAAACAAAAAGCACAATGACGGATTTGCTTGAGAACAAATATATTGTATAAATGTGGAGGTCATGGGTATATAGAGCGTCTGTCCGTTTTTTAGACCCTCTTTGGCTATCTGTCTGTACGCCTCTGATAGATTAATCAAGCCCACATGAAAGACAAAGCTCTCCATTAATTTCTATCATTGCCCTACTCTCACATACTTCCTCAACTCGTAAAATACCTAGTATGATTTGAGAGTCACAAAAATATTTTGCTTGCATGCATTAGTACTTAATTTCTGCACAACTATTAGCTTTCTTAGTGTCCGATAAAATTTATCCAAAGTATGAAGCTACACCACCGCACTTACAAACCATCACCGCCGCTACTTCACAAACTTTATCAACAAACAAGAAACTTTGTATCAGTTTGTGTTTGTGTACCTTTGAAATGGCTCATCAGACGATAGTAAAGACCATGTGTGTAGTAGTCTAGTAGTAGTATATATGGATCTGATCGGGTTATCCTTGGCGTTCATTTGAGACAATTTTCTCGAGCTGACAAACGACAACCAATCGACTTATGTCTGGCATTTACCATTTGTACTTTAAAGAGAATTGTGACAAAAATATTATAAGTGGAGTAGCGTATAGACCCACATATATCACCCAACTGAATCAACGTCTGCTGTTCTCAAATAAACTTGTTCATTTTTTTGTCTGACTCTGTGTGTGTGTGTGTGTGTGTGTTAAAAGCGAAATATACATACTTAACGCCAAAATTATGAGCTTGAAAGAGTAAAGTTTAGTCAAGTATAAACATGGGAAACATGTCACGCTCTTCTTCCGCTAAACTTACCTCTCCATTTACATGCTGCACTTTCTATACATCTCTCTCTCTCTCTCTCTCTCCAGATATCTTTCTTATGTTACTACTTTTACATCTTCTAATATCGTAACTGGAAACGTGTTCGTCCTTTCCATGTCTACACAAAATCTTCCTTCCATAATGATAGCATTATAACATTTCTCTAGACGTCCATTCATGTTGAATGCATTTTGCTTAATACAAAAGTTCGAGGAAATATTCAGCATCTTAATATTCAAGGACAAAAGTGGCAGTTTCCCCCTTTTGATGGAATATATTACTTTTTTAGATAGATTACTACTTTAATTATTATTCTAATACGTATAATGTTCAGTGACACATTTTCCACGTGTTATACACCATCACCATCCCGCGGTCTGTTATTCTTATGTTATATGGGTGTATGTTATATGTATATATGGTTCACCATCATCATTGTCAGCTATATAGACGTAACAGCTTAGTAGCGCGTATCAAACGAGGCACAGGAATAATCTGCTTAATATTTAGGTACCTACATCCATCACTAACATTTATTCCATTTATCAAAATCCTTATCGCGAGTGCTCACACAATTCTAAACGCAAACCAGAAGTAATGTTAGTCAAGACGAATTTTGAGGACTGACAATATATGCCAAGTTGTGTGAACGGGGAACAAACCAGAAAGCATACACAACAGAATAGTATGCGTGAATGTTAAAATCAAAAGGCTTAATAATTTGCTGTGGCTGCCGTCGCCACCTGATCTGTTTCTTCAGACTTACTCAACGTCTCCGTGACAGGAAAACTCCCGTTAGGAAAACTGCCCTTTGGAAAATTCCCGCAGTAATATATAGTGCTCCCACTATAATGGTTTTTACCAATTTATACTTTTATGCATATTTGCTAACGCAACACGGTATTAAAGACAAATCTCAATTATTCATGAACACCTTCCAAACACCAAAATTCAAAATAAAATTGATGAAAACATTTTTTTTAATAAGTGAGAACATTTAAAAATTTGTGATACATTTTTGTATCCCTCTCCCCATAAACTGTTGAGAACTACTTTATTTACGTTTGTCTCAGAAATGAGCGAGCATTTCTGGCCTTATTCGAAATTGGTAAAAACAGTAGGCATTTTACTGTATACTCTATTTGTGCTTGATAGTATGGGGTTGTACATATTACACATGTTTAAAATAATATATTGCTGCTACCGACGGAAGTTCTCCATATGACGGTGTTTCTAAGGGATTTTTTCGTCATTGGAGTTTTCCTAGAACCAACATGTATACGCCTAAAAGGCATCCTACCTAATATGCAGAATGCAGATATGTATGTCTCTCATAAAAAAATAAAAGTTTCACACAAATAAATTCTGTATGCAACCTTGTTCGCTTGAAAGATGCTCTAACTTTTCTTATATACTTATACTTACTGACACATAGAATATTTCGGCAATTTCCTTAATAATGGCACTTCCACCTAAATCACCACTTTTTCTGCCAACAGAAAAAAGGTTTGATTTTCTGGAAAGAAAGGTGAATAGGATTCTCTATCCGTTTTAGAGAAAAGAAAGAATTGTTTTGTGATAGTTTGGCTGGAACTAATATCATGTATTTTGAAGCAAAGTGAGTGTGTGTGTGTGTTTGTGATAGTGATGGTATGTATATAAGAAGAAAATAAGATAAAAACATAACTCATCCAGTTGAAAAGTTTTACTCAGAAATGAACTCGAACCCTATTTTGTTCTTTCTGGTTTAATTTTTTCACCGTATTTTATTTGTTTGAGTCAACTTGTGTGCAAAATACAATGTAGTTCCTGTAAAATCATTCACAATATCTTGTTAAAATAAGGGTACAACAATAAACTAATACAACGAGATAATGAGCAACGAAGCAATGACGGAACTGTTAAAAGTTAATCGCCTCGGTGTAAAATCGTAAAAACCTTGAGATGATCGTGATCGATAATCCTGTTACAACTCGTAGCAAACTTTAGTGAGGATACGTTCCACCATTCATAGGATATGGTGGTTTTTGTTGAAATCTAACAGTCGGACCAACGGACCCGGACATTTGATAAGCAGCATCAGCTAAAACTTTGCTGATAATAACTTTGTTTTCTATCATGTTGCTTTTTTGGTTTGACATGCTTGTATTGTTCTACCAAAATTAAATGATAACTTATTTTGAGAGAAAAAGTCGTGAATTCCCGAATGAGGTATACGGAAACTTGGGAAAAGGGCTTATCATCATGGCCACCACCACCATCATCCTAGTAACCTATTATAATAGCATAAACTCCCATGTACCGATAAATATAAAAATAAACTTCCTCAAAACAAGTAATGGAATGATTCCAGCAGCACACGTGTATTACACTTTTTATTGTCACCATACATGAAATTATGATGTAACATAATATACATACAATATACACAATATTATTAAGGAATGGCATCAATAATAATAAATGAGAGTTTTTACTTTATCTTTGAAAAAAATATTTTGATGCAATGTTGCTTAAAACTCCTTTTTATCTCGACATGTTCCCTTTGAAATATATGCATGTGTTCATTAAACAACGTCTGGTAACATAAATATTATGATTAGTAGTTACACGACGGGAATATGTATGACATATAAACATATAATATGAATGTACATAGGTATTATGCTTTGGTTACAGAATAAATAAGTTGGTCGTGTATTTTCTTGAAATTCAGATATTAACACTTTGGGCCATTTATCCGATTGCTCTCTCTTTCTCTTTACTTTTTGTTACTATTAGAGCTGCAGGTGATTTCCAGAAGAGAGAGAAAGAAAGACAGAAAGAAAAGCAATAGAATGTTGTTAAGGCTTTTTGGAGAGAAAATTTGTCCTCGCTCTGTAATTCGCTTTTGTTGGAGCTTAATGAAGCAGAGAAAGAGAGCCGGAGATGAGAAAGCATGCTACTATTCCTGTACACCGCTAGCTTTCTTTGACAATCATTTAATCATCATCATCATCATCATCAGCCTTCTTTTCAAACTCATCCATGCGTGTGAGCCGTGAATTCCACTAAAGTATTAGTTATCCCCATGCATATACATATACATATGTATATTCTTCTTCGACATAAACTCGCCAGAGTGTCTACTGATAGTGATGAGTAAATATGTGATGCATGTAGTTTGCTTCAGAATAGAAAAAAAGCTACCGTTTAAAAATAAAATAAAAAGCTTTGCTTATAGCTGTCAAATTATATGACTTTACACGACGACGATATCGTCGTCGTTGTCGTGTGTTGACTTTGCATTGAAATTAGTGTACTCTTCTGGATAGCCATAGTCACTAATTTTTCTGAATACACTCACGATATTGATTGTACTGAGGATACATGGATTAATAGTTGGATGACAACACTGCTAATATTGTGACTGACTACTAGGCACCCACCCGGGCGCTGCCTTTATGCAAATTTACAAAAAGCTGAATAGCTAAATGGTTGACAGATAATAAAAAATATATAACATGAGATGACAAGAAGTGTATTATCTCATCGTCGTCATCATCATCAGATTCATCACTACGGCTTATTCATATCATGAAATTAGTTTTTATATCAAATAATGACAATTATAATATCACCTTATGCCTTCCACAGAACCTATTGAAATATCTAAATAGTCGTAAAAAATGGCTCATTTTTATACACACAAGCTTTGAGAGAGAGGGAAAAAATCCCCAACTTTTGAGAACACTATACTGCTTACTGCCAGTTTCACTGTTACACCAATAATCTATCCGGATGCCGCTGCCGTCACGTTTAATGAACAGCATTATTTTTTCAGATCTCTGTTGATATGTTCCTAGAGAAACAGGAAGTTCACGGGAGGAAAATCTACTCCACACAAAATCCATCCATATGCACAAAATCAAATCGCCATGAAATGTGTCATCCCCATACCATATTATACTACATAATAAAACCCCACATTTTTCGGTTTACTGCTTCAATTAAAGAAATAAATCGTCATTAAGATCGTTTTAATCAAGCAACATTTTTTTGCATCCATATGTTAGATAAAAACACCAGTGAAGTTTAATGAGTTCTGAAAGGGGTTTCTATGTACAAATAATGAAAAATTGTCCTACTTTTTGTTGTGTAACCACTACGGTATTGTGTGCTTCATATGCACAAGTTGTTGGTATTTTGAAAAGAGCAATTTACTACAACTACGCAGCAGTAGTTTGTAGTAAATTGTAGCGAGTTCCTTATTGATCAAAGTGATCAAGGTTATGTGCTCAACGTGAGGTACGGACGTGTTTATTTCACAAATACGAATAAGAAAACGGTAGGGGGTTCCTCACGAAAGCACAAAACTTTAGTGCTTTCATATTTCACCATCTTGTCCTCGAAACTTGTGCCCTTAAATTAATCACAAATCAATAATATCCTTTTTGAGCAAAATCAGCATTCTAATAGCGTTTGGTAACATGTGAGCAAACCGAGAGTGTTCCTGATTCTTTTCCTATCCAAAAGTATCAGTCAAATAATGTATGAACTTTCGGATTGATTTTTTTGACAAAGAAGCGTTTTTTACCCATTTATTTTTGTCAATATTATTATGAAATTAAATTAAGTTAAATATTTTTGAGTACTACATTCGAACGTTTTTTTACGTAATACTACATAACCGGAATTTTATATGGACATACATAAATACTATAAATGAAAGATGGGACTGAGAAAACAAAAATTAAAATAGTAGTCATTTCTCATTTCAGTCACTGATAGATGCAGAAAGGAAATGTGTAGTAAAAATCATGTTGCCTTGTACCAAACTATATAATATGGGATGCGTCATCTGCATTTCCGTTAGAATTGATGAATGGTACACTTTGTGACTGGAAATAATTTCTGGTGATCAACTTTTATTTATGGGGACTACCCATCTTTTATGGCGTTTATAACTTTTTTGTGTGTATTTTACAAGAGATGGGGACAGTAATAATACATGTGGTACACGTGCACACGCAAGTAAAATGACTGTTGTAAAAAGCATACTATGAACATGATTTTATTACGCGATATTTTCAAGACTTTCTCTCTGATATGATTTTACAATGTAATCCATGCCTCATTTAGCATCATTTCCATGCCCATCGCTTTTATACTGAATTCACTGCCATATTTCATCAATAACCAAGTAGGATCAGTTTCCATTCGAGGGCAATATCATACACATACACAAATCGGAAGCCCACAGAGAGCTATCCTTTTTCTTTCATTAATTCCCAGCGTCACATGTGAAATATTGACCATCAGATAAAATTGCTATACATGCATACACACACAACAACAACAGCACACAAATGTGAGCAACGCTGACAATAAACTTTGTTGCCGACTTTTTCGCACTTCATATTACAAAACATGTGCAGAAAATAGTACTTGTTTTGTTCCATTTAGTTGCTTCTCTCCAAAATATTTTAATTTTAGAGCATTATTTTACACTACTCCAACTTATGCAAGTATAAATATTCGACAATTCATGAAATTCGATAACCTTGACCGACAAATTCATATTTCAACATCATCATTATTTTTATGATCGTCACTTGGAAACTCAATGAGATATAATAAACCGGAACAACCAATATATAGAAGTAGCGTAAGCTGATTCGACGATTTCGACTTCATATTCGTAATCAGCGTGTTCAATAACATTGATTTCGACAGCAAAACCTATTTCTAAATGTTTTCAAAATTTCAAAAATTCAAATTCAAATTATTTGTAAATTTCTAATTCATATTCGTAATCAGCGTATTAAACTACATCGATTTCCACAATAAAAAATATTTCGAATTTTTTTCAAAATTTTGAAATTTTTCAAAAATTCGGATTTTTAATAGCAGTCTAGCCCTTGTCGTAAGGAATCCTTGTACCAAATGTGGAGACAATCAGATAACTCCTTCGAAAGTTATAGCGCGAACGGACAGACGGACAGACAGACAGA
>JAHZNC010006923.1:0-27557 GCA_027744095.1 Zhuqinia jingwanae | reverse complement strand
GAAGTAGAAAAAAAGGTGGTTGGATGGTTGGCTACTTTTCCCCTATCTCTAGTTTATTTTTTTTCTTCTCCAAATGACACAGGAGTGTGATATGCAGCAGAAGGAGCAGTTTTTTTTATTCTGGTGATGGTGAAAGTAAGTAGATGAACAACATAAAATGGTTATGTACTAGTAGAAAAGAGACACATAAACTGCGTGTTCAACTTTTTTTTTCCTCAATCATCCTTGAAGTTATTTCAACTTGTTTTTATGTCATGCTTTTTTTTGGTGTGCTGGTAGGGTTGAGGTTGTGTGTGTGTGTGTGTGTGTATGTACTTTGCTTTGTCCCTAGAGCTACTTTGCCGTTCATTCACTTACGAGAATTGCATATTGCTTTTATCTGTAACTTTTTCACATGAAACACAACACATACATACAGGGAGACTTGCTTCCTTGTGTGAATGTGTAATGTGTGAGACCTGTGTGTACATGAACAAAATAGATAAATAAAAAAAACCGTGCGCTTACTACTACAACACGAGATATTGTTGTTGTTGTTGTTGGCCATGGTCGTTGTCGCAATAGATATCGTTTGTTAGCATTTTCCAACGTAAAAAAATATGTATATAAACCTGCAACCGTATTTTTTTTCTCTCATTTTTTCCTCTCTTCCCATTTTACAGTGTTTGCCTCTTTCCATTTGGATGGTTGACAAAAATAGTGTCGTTGCATTTTTTATGCATGGACGCAGGAATCTCACTGCTATATACAAACTGTACCTATGCATACTTATTTATATATGGCACAAGTTTCTAATAACAACTTGGATAGTTTTGCATTATGTGTTTCTCTACATTATTGTATATTACCCAATTTTTTGGTTCTGCATACGTTACATAACCCCTCACTCTCTTTCTTTTTTTTCTCTCTCTCTCTCTTTTCTTTCCTTTTATCGTCCTTGTTCATTGTCAGTAATTCAGTAAATACGATATTTGGGGGAGAAAAATTTAGCATGCCATACCATACGATAACTAAAACGATAATAATAATAATAATACCATGTGTGTATATATACGTAATATACCACACATAGTGGCAATAATAAAAAATATATATATATTATAGCCACATATTTATCTACTTGCTAAATTATATTTCATTCTACATACAAATAGACATATTTGCACAATATGCACAATGAGGTTAAAAAATGGTAGCGTTTTCTTCCCATTCTCTCTCTCTCTCTCTCTCCTTTTTTTATTCAGATTGGTTGGACACATTGAACTCTTAGTATTCTCCTTTCTCTGTGTTTCAAGCTGTGCCACCGAACACGAGACATGACATTTTTTGTCTACTGCTGTGAGATGCATATACACACTAGCAACAGCAGTAGTGGTAGTAGTAGTAGTAGGAGTAGTAGTGCATGTGTATATATTATGGAGATTTGTTTGTTCAGAATATATACCATCCCACACACTACAATACACACACACACACTTACACCAACATATACAAGTTTATAGCTGGCCTGTTAAATTTTCATTTTATACTGATACTTTCCTTCTCTCTACGTGTCTTGCTCCCAATTTTCTCAAGACATCAATATCTGAAGAGCGAGAAAACAGCAGGGAAACTGCTGCTAAAATTGATGTCAGACATTTTATACATGGAAAATAGAAGCGAAGAAGAAAATGTTTAGAATAAGAATGCATATTATTTGTTGAAGAAAAAAAGTACATATAGTGATAATAATATTAATAGTAGTAGTAATAATAATAATAATAATAATAATAATAATAACACATAACGTGAATAACATGCAAAAAAAGCTGCACATACACACAAACATAAATAAATAAAAGTATTGTTTTTCCTCTTCTTACAATAATAATAGCAAGTTTTTGTAGACAAAAAAAATGTTTTGAAGAGAATCTGAAGATGAAGAAGAAAATCATTTTTTTCCTCTGCTGCTGCTTCTTCTTTATTGACACTATATCCTCCCGTGCTTTTTTTGATACTACCATTACCCGCAATCGTATAGGTATATATATTATGCAAGTGCTCTCCTTTTCTATTTTTTCTTTGAGAGCAGGCTTCAAATGGGATATGATGGCATGAATATGGGCCATATTTAAAAAAATATATATATTGATCATGTGCGCCGCGAACAGGAAAAATACATTTGTGGCAATCTGTTGGATTATATATATATAAAAATATTATACTTTTGTATAAGTGGATCTCTCCAAGCATTTTTTAAATAGGGCTTTCACTTTTTCCCCTTGCTTTTTTTGTCGCAAACGTTGCTGTTTTCTTCTTCTTCTGCTTTTGCTGATGTAGTCCTGAAAAAAATATATTTTTGCGCTATATTCTAGTTTTTGTTGTTGTTGTTGTGTGTGTGTATATAGTATCATTGATCAATGTGCTATGTAGGAAATTTCCCCTCCTCCCCCACTTTCCCTCTGTTGTTATGATAATATGCGTTTCCTGGGTATGATGCCGGATAAAGGAAGAAGGGTGGCAAAATATTATGTGTGCTCATTTTATGTATATATATTTATTATGTACACTTTTAAGTTTTGCTTCTTCTCTCTATTGTTGAACAGAGAAGGAGAGGATGCTCATGTCGTGTAACCATTTGTTATAGTATTTGTTTGTTGACATGCTCATATGGATAGTAGTAGTAGCACACGATGATCATGATGATGAGCATGTACTTATTTAATGGGCTCTCTATAATATGTTCAAAGAACTTTATGTTTACCCCGTATATTTTATTATTTTTTTTTTTTTGGTAGCAGTAGAAAAAAATACTACTCATTTATAACGCTGGGGATAATAAACTGCCAAAAACATGTTCTTAAGTTAGGCAGCTCGCCAGCAAACGTTTATTGTTGTAGTAAACTGTGCAAAAAGCTATTTGGAGGATTTTCATGAGCAAAAAAAATAAACGTAGCTCAGAGTATGAAAAAAATAGATAAATATAGTTGTGTATATTTTACGTAATAGTTATTTAGATGTTTGCATAAATACTTCAAATAAAGTTGTAAATATTTTGGCTGGTATAAGTATTAACTCAAATATTCAGCATCCCTCCAGCATATAACCTGACCTCTCCCCACCCCCAAAAAAAATATGTGTGGCATAGATTTACATGCATACTATAAGCTTATTATTATTTGTTGTATGATGACGATGATGATGACGATGACAAATTATTTGGAAAACGAAACTAGTTAGTAGGTTGTTAATATTGAGAAAATGCTGGAAATGACTTGCAGCAATAATGTGTGCCATGTGAACATATTATATTCGCCTATTTTGAAGAATATATATGTCGAAAATTTGTTTCTTTTGTTTTTTTCTTGTCTGTCTTGTAGACGCAATTCTCAATAACCCCTCTTGCATGCAACTTATACACATATCATGTTCATCATCATCATCATCACAAAGGTTATTTTATTTTATCTACCATTTTCCCGGAAAAAGAGAAGGTAAGATGCCATTACTTTTCCATGCGATGAGCACAAACACATTAGGGAATGGCTATATATATTTAGGTGGTGGGCACACTTAGCTCGCTAGTAACGGAGGGGGATGAGGACCTTCTTTCTTTTTCTCTCTCTCTCTCTCTTTTATTGAATGTCCTCATATTATGTACGTCCATTAGCTTTGAGTTAACTGTCAAGTCGTTCGTAAACTGTCTACGTTTCCGTTTGGTTTCCTTGATACATTCTCATTCCACTTTCCATCTTTTACTTCTTCAAACTGCACAAAGTTTCCTCACAGAGGCTGTCCCATATACTTAAGTATATGTAATATGGTGTGTGTCTACCTACACCAGTTTTGTGAATGGATAATGCGACCATTTTGCCCATTTGTTTCGGTATGATAGTCGGCGAGTCACATCCACTAACAGAGTCGACATTCTATGTGTGTGTGTGTGTGTGTGTGTGTGCTTGTGGGGCATGGGATAACCAATCCACACGCACGCATACACACACATACACAGACAAGCAGCTTACTTTGGTATATAAACTGTGTAGATTTCGCACACAAGTGTAGTAGATATGTACATATCTTAAAAGCTTTCTTCCTTCTTTTTTTTACCTTCCTCCGATTTTCCCCTTTTCTCTTTCTTTTTGTCAATTCCCCTTGTTTCTCCATCACCACCACTATACTCACTACTACTACTAGTCGCCAGAGATATCTTGTAGATAAATAGGCAGCAATCAATTCCTGTGACCCCTGCATTACTACAACTATTGCTGCTGCAACTACTTTTACTACTTCTACTACAGTAATCTAGATATTTATATTATATATATATATATATATATATATAACTTACTATGTTGTAGCAGTTATATCTAAATTGTATACCAACCCTTAATGTGTTTCACCGTCACCTCCAAAAAAAACCCACGAAGAATTGTTTATACGGAACAAAAAAAATGTATGTAAAAAAGTCAGATTGTTTGCTGCTGTTGCTGCTACACCTAGTTGTTATAAGGTGGTGCCCCCTCTTTCTCTCTATATATATTTTTTATAGTTATATTGTTACTGTTTGTTGTGCTGTTGGCTAGCACATTATTCTAATGTTGACAATATGCATAGTGAATGCCTAGTAGTAGAAGCAGTAATATCATCCGAAGGTGAGTACCACACAGTAATGGCAGCTATTTTTATGCCCATCTCTAATCAGATAATGGAATGGCTTCTTCGATTGCTTCCACTACTACTACTCCAGTCCAAAGTCCAAAGGATTCCTTTTCTCTCTTTTTTTTTATTTATCCATTTTTTCTGTATATTTTTTTTTGATGGTGCATTTTTTTGTTTCGTTTTGTGTGCACAATGTAATATGGATGAACATGTGCATGTCGTTTCACTTCTTTCCTTGTGTCCTGTCAGCTACTATTTACATGGTAGATATACATATATTTTTATGTATTTCTTATTTATTATAAAGAATAAAATAAAGGTTTTCTTTATTTAGTCACTCACAAAATAAAGAAAAGAACATGAGGCACAAATGCTACTACTACTACTACATTGTATGCATACGCACTCTACTCTACCTACACAGCAGCATCAAGTACACAAGAGGCCATTGTCATTTCCATACATACAATATGAATAAGAGACGAGAGAGAGAGAGAGAGAGGAAATAATGGTAAAAAAGGAACATTTTCAATTGATGGATGTGTACAAATTCTTTGAGCTTTCCTGCTCCTGCTGCACATCATATACCTACTATACTATCAACCTACTTTTTTATTCAATATACCTTAAAAGTAGGAAAAGTTATACTTATACCTATATATAAGGTTGGTTCTATCGTGGTAGTGCTGGTGGTGTCTGGAGGGAAAAAGAGAAAATTTGTACAAATGTTCCTAAATAAATATAATAGATAAAGTTCATTCCTATATTTGTATATTGCTTGAATATAAGTATATACATGGAATAGAGGTATATGTAAAAGAGAGTACTGCTAGCTCTTATAAGACAAGGTTTTCCAATTGTAACTTTACGACAGAAACTGTGTGTGTTTGTGCACTGGTGGTGGTGGTGGTGGTAGTAGTAGAAGTAGTAGTATCAATGGCCTTAGAAGTTGTAGAGTTCGTAATAGAAGCAGTCAACGCCATTGAGGATGAAGGAATAGTAGCAATTTTGATCGGCCTCTCTCTCATTCCCGCACTCTCTCTCTCTCTCTTTCTCTTTCTGACTACCTTTGCAATTTCACCACCAACTTTAGTTGCTCTTGCCTCTTAAAAGCTACTGCCGAATAAATAAGTAAACAGAGAGAGAGAGAGAAAGCACATTCACATGTTTCGTGCTTAGAGCTACTATCTTTTTGCATGAACGTAAAAGGTGGATCATGTGCGCCAAACTTATATAGAGTCGAGTATATGTTTCCAGTGCGAGACATTGGGAGGAGGTGAAAAACACACATTCCCATTCTCTCTGGTACAGACACACTTTACCAATAATATAAAATGCATGAAGAAACAGAGAATACTATTTTCACTTCCTTGTTGAATGTGTAGCTTTTGTAGTACGTCTGCAGTACACATATAGGTATATACAGAGAAAAGAGCTGCTACTGCTGCTGTTGTTGTTGTTGTTGTTGTTGACCCTTCTTTTCCAAAACGCACGACTATATGAACTATATACTTTTTTAATGTGATATGTATGTAGGTATATGTATATAATTTTATATGATGTTTCACCCATTATCTTAATGGCAAACAGGGAAAAAAGTTGGAGAAGAAACTGCTCTGCCATAAAATCCTGGATAGTCAAGCAAGTTGAAATTCAGTGTATGTGCCTCCTCCTCCTCCTCCTCTGCTTCTTCTTCTTGTTCAAAAGAGTAGCCATATGGACTAACACAAACTGCCACATATACAAAACTCACGAAGTGAATACATTTTTTTCTTTCTTTCTTGTTTCGTATTGGTGCACTCGTACAACCATAGCATATATATATTTTTATATGGTTACTTCCTTTATAACATATGTATATACATTTATTACATCAGCAGCACCAGCAGTTTCAACATTACTGAATATATTTTTTTGTTGAGGGTACGATTTTTTTTAAAGACAAGAAAAAAAGGAAAGTCAGAGTTGGAATTGGAAAAAAGAGAGGAGTACTCCTACTCGTGGGGTAGACAGAGAAAAAGAAAAGACAGGTGGCTTGGTTCTCAGGTGAAGTTGACGTGGTTCTCACACCGCCTCCTCATATGTGTGTGTGTGTGTGTGTGTGTGTGTGTGTACTTGCACATAATATACTCCTACACACACATACACAATCTCTTCCCAGAATATTTATGTGGCAAGATCAAATCTTACATTTCCCCCTTGGTCCTTCTTGAACGTACACCTATCTTACCTGTCTCTTTTTGCCTCTGGGATAATACGTCTTGTGCATTTTTCCCTTCTAATCTTACCTTACACCACTTCCATACATATGCGTATAAAATTTATATTTTTTTATGTATGCACACCTTAGCTATATTTATATAATATGCTAGTTGTATTCTCCCAAAAAAAAGAGATAGACAATTTACCCCAGTTTTTCACAACTCCTTTCACTATTTTTGTACGCACCAGTGTGCACACTACATTTGTTTTGATATCCTACTTTAGCGTGTATGAATTTAATCAGAATGAAACTACAGAACAAATAGAGTTCTTTATGTACTTTGTAGTATTTTTCCCACACATTGTATACTTCCATACACACATGCACACATGCATGTATAGTGAGTCAGTACGATTTTTGTATTCATTCCTCAAACAAATGTAATATTCCATCATCATTTTTAGCCATTCACCCATGTATAACATATGAGCGTTTTCACTAACAAGAAAGGAAAATTGGAGAAGAGTGGTGCATGTTTGTACGAACTTTTTCCACATATTTTTATTTTTCCTCTCTCTTTTTCCTCTATCTTTTTCCTCTCTCTCTCTCTCTCTCTCTCGTTTGCCCTCCCTCTCTTCTATGTATATGTTAACTGGGCAAGGAAATGAAGATACCGGATCAGTAAAACGGAACAAAGTGCGGTAGTCGTGGTTTCGTATGCTATGATGATGATGATGATGATGATGACGATGATGATGAAGGTTACTACAAAAGTACGATGAAAAATATAGAAAATATAAGGCATAAGCATGTATTCACATTTATATATACATGCATGTATGTGAGTGTAGGCGCAGTGACTTAACAAATGGCTTACATATGCTTATTGCCTTTTCCTCGTGAAATGCAAAGAGACGGGGTAATTTTGCGGAAAATGTGTGCAGTAGCAGCAGCAGCAGGAGGAGGAGGAATACTCGTGGTAGCAGTATAGTAGCGAGAGCAGCAGCAATATAGTTTCTCCCAAACGGAAACAAAACTGATGGCCAATATAGTGAAAAGACAGAAACGACATTTGCCATGTAAAATATAATATTGTCTGCTTATTATATGCAGTAGCAGCATAGCATCAGTGGCATTTTGTTGTTGTGGTGGTAGATGGACGGAAGGATAGATACTGGCATGGTTTTTTATACATATATCTCGTTTTTTAATATTAACTTTGTATTCATTACGCATTCTGTCTGTTATTCTCTTTCTGTCTCTGTGTGTACTCTTTGTTTTTTTTTGCTTTTAGTCTTTCGCTCATTCATTCCTTTTTTTCTCTTCTTTTTGTATTGTATTCACAACAGTGTATTGTTGTGTGTGATGTGAAAGTAGTAGCGGTGGTGGTGGTGGTGGAAGTGGCGTGGCCATTTGTTCCTTTTTATAGTAAATGATAAATGACAGGGCACAATAAGAGGAAATTGTGACCAAAGCACCAACAGACGGACATAACATTATATCTATCTATATATTTATATATTGTATTGTAAATAGGTATAAAGCTATCAATAAAATTGTCCATGAATGGAGACAAGATAATGAGGGTAATCAAAAACGTCGCTTGCAATTTTTATAGAGATAAAAAAGGGGTTTAATAGAATGATTGCCGTTGTTGTTCTCTAAATGATAGTAATTTAATAACAATCAAAAAGGATGCTTCAGTTTTTTTTTGATTGTTTTGTGTTGGTTGATTTTTTTTTATGTAATACCTATAATTGCTATGGGGGGATTTAGACATATAAAAGTATAATAATGAGCATTTGAAAAGGATGACAGATTGTATTTTTAGAATGCATTTTTTATTTTAAAAAAACTAGAGGTTTTTTATTGTAAAACTTTTCTCACCTGAATGTCAATATTGTGAATGGACGATACGACTTGTGACTGGTTCGGTCTACCATTGGCTTTCCCCAAAAGTCATTAAGAAAAATCCGCCAAATTGGTGTGTGTCCTTTCACATCATCGTTTGTTTTAATAGCACTTAGGTCATCGTGGACGAAATCACCCGGCAATGAGTTGAGATAGTTTGCAACGCTCACAAAGATCACAATAACATAGATTTTCCAATGACTTTCCAGAAATCGTAGGGATGATGATGATAATGATGATGATGATGATGATGATGATGCCGAGGACGAGGAAGTGGAATATGATGATGATGGTGATGATACTGATGATGTGGAGAAAGAGGATGAGTACGAGCCGGCTGCACAACCATTGCTAGCAAAGTGATGATTATGATGATGATGGTGGTGGTGGTGATGATGATGCTGCTGCTGCTGCTGCTGCTGAGGACGATGTTGTTGATGATGGTGCCCATGACACTGGTTTTTATCTGTAGTGTAGTTTTTGAAATGGCGTTTATCACGATGAGGAAATAGGAAGGAGGACGAATCAGTGGAACATTTCAAGTCTCTCTTGGTTGACGTGTAATGTCGTCGTTTAGCTCGTTGAAATGATGTCCCATTGCGGCCAAAAGATTTCCCAATGTTGCCACCACCACTGCCTCCTCCTCCTCCTCCTCCTCCAGCACAACAACCTCCAGATGAAGAGTTGTTGGCATTATGAGAAGACATTGTACAAGTGGTGGAAGAGGTGCCGGTACTATTGCTAGAGCACTCCTCATACTGCACTCCTGCTCCTCCACCGCCATCGTTACTGTCGTTATGGTCCCACAACTCCTTTTCATCTGATGAACGGCTAAACATTTTCCGGAATAGCTCCGTGATGGATTCAACTAGCCAGGTGGGATGAGCCACAAAGTGCTTTTCAATCATGATAAAAGAATCCTCTTTTTTTTTAAACAAACGATATTATTCTCCCAATTCTCTGCTTCCACCTTCAAAAATTATCGCCGTCCTCTCCACTGGAGATATATAACCCTGTGTTCTAGAAACACTACAATAAATAGTGAAACAAGTACTTTCTTCAAGACAAAATGAAAATAAAATAAATGTATCCAAACACTTGATCACTTGATTATTTCAACGCATTTTCAAGTTTTCTATACAGATCATAAATACATATATGATGTGTTGACGTCTCTCGCACAATGTTGCATGTGTGTGTGTTGCTGTTATTTGTGGGAAATGTTTGCAATAAAATAAAGTATAATTTATTATACACCTTCGCTGCTCTCTTCGCACACAGAAAAGTGGGAAACTAGCAAGAGCAAGTTGTGTGCATGGGTGTCATCATCATCACTGCCATTCTTTTAACTACTACACGCATCATGTGAGTTGTTGAACTAGTTTTTCACACTTTTCACTTCCCCCCGATGAATACAAGTTTTTCACTTGGTGGAGTACTTTAACTTGTAAATATGAGAAAGCTTCACTTTTTCTTACTTATCTTTGTTGTAACAAAAATGGCAAATGTGTTAGAAAGATAGAGAGAAAGAGAGAGAGATAGAGTAAAAGAGAAGAAGAAAGTATCATCACCACATCATCACTACAACAAGTAGTACAAGTAGTTGCATTTACATTTTACAGATAAAAAATATATGTATCCACACACAAACGCACGCACATATGTACATTAACTAAGTTCAACTCCCGTTCTTGTACTTTGTTACAAGAAAAACTGCTTTTTTTCTTGGTAAGATCAGATGAGGGAAACAGAGAGCAAGAAGAAGAAAACGTTAGTTTGATTGTTGTTGTTGAGAAAACACGGGAAAAAAATAAATAGCAAAAATAAAGTTTACATCCTCATCTTTTTCATCATCTTTGTCAGCAAGTAAGAACAGAGGAAGAAAATAATGACACAAGAAAAAAATATACTACTAGTGTACTGTGGTAGGAAAATAGTTGATAGTTTTTTTTTGTTGCTGTTGGTTTTATCAGATAAAGCTAAACTTACATGTATGTTCTGTCAGTGCGAGTGTTTTGTCAGTGAAAATGAAGTGGATTCAGAGGACCCTTGGCACCGGAAGCCATGGCTAAACGAAAACAAAACTGCTAACGCGTGTTTGTCCAATTCCGGGGATTCCCGCTCTCCTTTACACTTTTTTTACAAACAACAACAACAACTACCAGAACTAGTATTAGTCGTCGTAGCAGCAAATAAAAAATTTATATTTTTTGTGCACTCAACTTATACTTCTTTCAACAACACAACATACAATAGTATGCATATAGAGGGGTCAATTCTTTTTCTTGGTAAACAGGAGAAGGGCAGAAGAAGAAAAATCAGGAAAGATAAAAAAACGAAGAAGGAAAAAAAGTCAGTATGTTCTCCTTCTATTTTCTAGACGCCTCCACACTTTTTTTCCTGTTCTTATTTTTTTCACACTAAAATTCACACGGAGCAAATAGAGATTGGAACAGGGAAAAAATGTGAGAGTCAGAAAAAAACACATACACACTCACACGCAGTTTGTTTTCTTCTTCTTTTAATACTACTTCTACTAAGATGATATGATTGTGTAAAAGTTTAGTATTTTTTCTGGTAGGCAAAAACTTGTCCTTTTATTTATGCACACCGGGAAAAAGAGACAGAGAGAAAAAGAGAGAGAGAGCGAGATTTTCAGCAAATTCAGCTGAAGCCAAGGATGTTCGTAGACTAACAAAATCCCTTCATCTACTCGGCAAATATAAAGCTCTTGTTGTTGTATGCGGAGAGAGGAAAACTGGGAAAGCGCCAACTTTCATTCTCCTTCTTTTCCCCTTTTTACCTTCTGCTCCTCTTCACTTCTACTCGCTTTTCCTTTTTTTCCCCAGACGTTTTTGCTCAACTTTTTGTGTTTGCTGTTTGTGTGGCCTTTAAATAGTCCTCGACTACTACTGCTACTGCTGCTGCTTTTGCTGCTGATAGGAATACAACTCGTCTTCTTCCTCCTATTTTGTGCTCTGTTCTCCTTTCGCTGGTGAACTGAACACTACTACCGAGCTGGTGGCCTCTGAATATCTCTTTTATATAGTTTTTTCTCAAGTTGCACACACACCAACACAAAACAGACACAGGCTCAGAGAGAGAGAGCTAGAAAGCGAGCAAGCAGTAGAGAGAGAGAGAGAGAGAGTGAAGCATCGGTGTATAGAAAAGCTTGAGTCGCGCGTTTTCACACAGTCACTTTTTTCAGCTTATCTATTATTTGTGCTACAATTTGAGTGTGTTTGTGTGTGTCTGTCTGTCTGTTTTGTTGTTGTAGTGGTGCTGCTACTCTATACCAGTAGTAGTGGACGTACACACTCTTCTTGTGAACCGTGCTATTTGCTTTCTTTTTTTCAAAAGGAGAGAGGAGAAAAAAGTGAGGCGATCTCCTTTTTTTCTTAGTCTCTGTTATTTGGTTACTCTCTACACAGTATATATAGTGACTTATTACATGTACATATATATGTGTATATATACATACCTATATATATAATGCCTACAAGCTGCATTGGCCACTGGTGGTGGTGCTGCTACCACGACACACACACACACGAAGGTAGGTAGCAGTATTGGTGCTGCTGGTGGTATGTGGGTAAAAGGAGATACATTTGCTCTCAAAAATATAAAGTAAAGAGAGAAAAAAGACATTTTGTTGGGACTAGACATGCAGCAGCGATATATAGGTACCTATTTATATCTTTATATGTTATGTATCTATGTTGGCAAGAGACTCTTTAACAAGTTATATGAAAACCTGTGTGTCCTTCTTCCTCTTCTTTTGCTGCTGTTGAGTAGGTATATGCGTGTGTGCCTTTAGTATTACCACGATTATTGTTATTATTATAAGTTGTTGAAAAGGTTTTCTGTTTGTCGTTTTGTTGCACACATAGCCTCTCTACTGCACTGGAAGTTGGAGGCATAGAAAAATAATGGATGCTTCCAAAAAAAAGCTAGCTCTACTTTTTTCATTTTATGTAGAACCTATACGTGTATAGTAGGTGGTTATGTATATGCTTGATGATATTTTAACACTGGTTTATCACCTTAGCTGACTATATTACATTGAACGAGTGTCAATGTGTTGGTTCCGATTGATTGGTTTGTATTATTCTCCACCACCACCACGGCTACCACCATTCCTTAGTGAATCCAAATGACATATTAGACTTTCTCGTGCAGAGAAAGAAAGAAAGAAAAGAGTGCAAGCATCTTGCCCGCAAAGTCATAATGTCCTTTTCTATGCCTTCCCGTTTACAAAACAGACACTCATACACTCACACACACGCACGTGTTACTCACTGAATGTGTTTGACCTCTTCTCATAGCAAGGGAATAAAGATGTCTTCGTGGCTTTTAAATTTATAAGATTCTCATGTGTGTCTTCCTCTTGTAATATTTTTTATTTTATACTTTTCTTTCTTTCAGGGACATATGTATACGAAAAATACGGGTTTAAGGGACTTTTTTTGAAGCTTGAAACATTGAGGCAATTAGAAGAGCAAATCTATCCAGAAGAGGTTTAGAAGAATTCATCAGCTTTTCGAAGGTGAGCCTATACATTTTTGCTTAATTACGCATGTGGCTTTGAGTTACAATTTGGGTCATCACTTAATTTGGTGTGCGTTTTTCGTTACGATACATGTCTTTAAAAAAAGATGTCAATACATTTTGAACGAGCATACTAAAAAAAACTTGCTCCATTTGTTCGCTCCACTTTACATAATTGTCGTATTTTTTTTGTATTTTACTCCCTTTTTTAAGTTCTGTTGTACAAGTACAGCATGGTGCGTTTGAGCACGTCTCATTTGTGTACCTACGTATACACATGCATTATATACATACATAGATGGGTTGGAACATTTAGCTCAGCCTCTTTAGGTTTGCATTCGTCCAAGAAAAACCTTTGAAACGCGTTCCTCTTCTCTTTTTCTTCAGTATCCCTGATCTCTTACACCGCAACACTCTGTTAAACATGTCATATTCTTCCTGAATGGAAAGCACGTTTCAACCATTCCCTGGCAGGTCAAGTCTGTTGGTGTCGCCGCCGTGCTCCTGGAGAATAAAATAACTTTTCTCAAAAAATACAAAAAAAATAACAAAACATTTTCTTCTTCTTCTAAAAACTAGGAAGAGCATTGACTTCAACTTGTGGTTTTTTTTTCAAAACACGAAATAGTATGTATATATATCTACGTTTAATATATACATAAATACATACATTTTGTGCATTCCCGCAACATTATGTACCCAACTTCGTGTCGTGTGTCAGTGTCCTTTTCCCCTTCAATGAAAGCACGACTCATCCTCGTCGTCGTCGTCCTTATCTGAAACTTGATTGAAGGGCAAAAAAATGTAAGTAGCAGTTGTTTTGTATTAAAAAAAAAGTTTTGTTTTGTATAGAGCAGGACAAGTGTACTTGGTATATATTATTATGTATACCTATTACATTATGTAGTACATCCGTTTTAAAAGCATGCTCTACAACAACAACAACAACAACAACTACTACTACTACTACTACTACTTCTACAACTATTACTCTGAGCATCTTTTCTTTGACTTGTTATTTTACAATCAGACATGGTTATATTAGTCCCTTCTCTAAAGTCAGCATTTGTGCAAGTAAAGAGCATAATACCCTATTACAGGAAAGAGAAAGAAGGAGAGATCATGAGCTGAGTAGTATAACTAGGCTTGTATGAGCGAGTTCATGGCTAAAATTTCGAGAGTATATGGTACTAACAAGTAAAGTAGGTAAAAGTACATATTAATCTTTTCACATATCTTTGGACAACAGCGTCACATTGGTGGAGAGCATTGTTGGCAGCTCTTTGGTTTAAGCCTTGAGCTTCCTTGTTGAGTAGCTACCACACACACACACACACACACACACATACACACTTATTATTACACCATAAACCATATAGTAGCTGCTGCTGCTGCTGCCGCCGCCGTTGATCATGATGATGATAACTGTGATGGTAGGGTACTTGGTTAAATTCTGACATGTTGGCTTGTGGTATGTGGACGTTTTCATTGCTAATATGTTCTCTTTCTCTCTTTCCTCCATCCCCTCCATCCTTCTCCTCTTCTTCTATTAAACTGCATTTTTCGTCTTCTCTCTCTCTCTCATCCTTATTTACATGCATTATACTACACGCTTATTATCAAACACTAATCTCAAGCTACACACATCACATAAACTGCCAAAAGTATGTGTATAAAGTCACAATTTTTTCCTGTTGTGGCCAGAGCGAGTGAGAGAGAGAGGCAAGTATATACAACACACATACATGTCTTATTTAGGTACGTAATCTAATATATACGTCCCTTTTCCCTATTGTTCATCTAACAACGGTGGTGATGGTGCCGTGTTTTTTTCTTCTTTCATTCTTTCTTTTAAATGGAGTAAATAGACATGCCTTTCTACCATGTGCATAAATCCCTTGATGGAACGGACCACATTAACCTTTTGTGCTTGTGTGTGTGCTTGTGTGTCTAGCCATATTATTACATAAAAAACATACTAGGAGCAGTAGCAATTTTGTGTGTGTGTGTGTGTGTGTGTGTTTTGCTAGGAGACTATTTTATTTCCATTTGCTAAAGTGTTATAGCCATGGACAACAATTAAGATATTCTTTGCAAAAGGATTTATTGATATTGTCAGTGCGGCGAATACAATCAATTGAGAATGGAATGTTATTGCGGGATTTATTGTTGTCAGATGGAAAGGAAACAATAAGTAAATAAGAACTTAATAAGCCATGCCACACTACTACTACTACTACCACCACCACCACCACAACAAGAACATCATCATCATCATCATCATTTCAGCAATGAACATACTGTCTACATCTACTACGGCTACATCTATTACTACGGCTTCGTGCTCCTTCTTTCTCCATTTCAATCTTTACTTTTTTCTCCTTCTCTTCCTTGTTTCCTTCCAGTTTCTTCCACTCAACTCTCTAATAATAGTTGTGTGTGTGTTTGTGTAGACAAGTCCAAGAAAACAATCACATGCTTGTTCACTTTATAATGTATGTATGTACCTATATGTATGTATGTATTTATAATATTTTCCTTTTCCACCAGTGCGCTAACGTAAATAAGCCATTTATATTAAGTTGCGGAATTTCTCATGTACACACACACCAGTCAGTTAGCATTTTCCTCTTCCACTGCTACCATCATCACCACCACCACCACCACTACTACCAGTTTTAATACTTGCAGCTAACCACAACATTCGCTAACAGTTTGTGTGTATGCTTTTATGTGTGTATATATGTAGCGCTGCATTTATAAAGAAATAATGATTGGAACAGCTTAATTTATATTGCATATATTTTGCCATATTTATATGGTAGCCATTCAACAACAATTCCCCTTTCAAGCAAGCCTCCTTTTTTCCCTCCATGTGGCTTTCATGGAATTTCACCATGTTTCTCTCTCTATCTATCTATCTATTTAGGTATATGTATTTATTATAAATTTATATCATGTTATGTGTTGACTTGTAATATATTTTTCTCTCTTTGTTTTGCACTACTTTCCCAAATAGGCACTTTGATTTCACTGAAGTAGTGAAGCGAAAAAGGAAGACTATATATTGGTCGCTTTGTGTGTAAATATGCGGCCACCACCAGTAAAAACCACTTTCTCCTACTGCACTACTACAACAACTGTATATATAACTACTACTGCTGCTGCTTGTATTTCTCTGTGTGTATACATAGATCACTTTGCCGCCATACATTTCTCTCTCTCTCTCTCTCTCTCTCTCAATTTCTATACTTATCAAACAGACATTGTTGGTTAAATATGCACATATTTTAGGGCCATTATTATTGCTGTTATTATTGAAGTCCACACAGCAGTGGTAGTGCAGATTTCATTCATATAGTCGTATGATAGTATAACTCATTGGACCCTTATTGCTAAATGGGAGGAAGAAGAGAGAGAGAGAGAGAGGTTCCTTTCATGTGGTACATAAAAAAGAGAGACAAGAGGCGAATATTTACTGTCTACTAAAACAATGGACGTTTTCACTAAAAATAGTTCTTGTGCATGTATAGCTGTTGTATTAGTGTTATATATTTATTCATGCGAATATATTTTCCATATATTTCTAGCCATGGTGGTAGTAGTAGTAGCATTTGCAGAGGGGATTTACCAAGTCATCCGCATGATCAAGTCGGGAGTTGTCAATGAAAAATGCATATTATCGGCAACGAAAAACGATAAAGATGACTTTATCAAAATGATTGCCTATATTAAATATATTCTATGTATATAATATACTGTACACACAGCATGTTGGCTACATACTTGCCAAACCACTTTTCCAAAAAAAAAACGGTCGAAAAATCAACTTTAGCAAATTTTTCATTCATGCATATATTTTGAATCCATTCTACCACGACAAAAACATGATTTTCTAATAAATAATAATAATAACAACAGCCCAGAGAATTTTTGTTGAAAAAGCGTGAAATTCGAACCAAAATTTACTACTTATTATTTTTTACTATGAATGCTAATTCTGTGTTAAATGTATATTTGATATATATGAATCAAATTATATATACAGCAAAGTGCAGAAACTTGGCAAAAAAATTGAGTTTGTTTTTTCCGTTGCCGACTATGCACACACGTAAATGAATATTTTTTTTACTCTTCCTCCCTGTTACGGCGTGCAAAAGAAGAAGCCTTTGAGAGCAAAAGGGATGTAGACAAAGAGACATATTATTCTGTGTTCTACAGGTCACAAAATATGTAGATGTTAAGAAGAAAACGGGATCCTGAGCAAGTACTCTATAAACACACATTATATCCACTATCCATGCATAAAAATGCGATTTATATTTGTTATAAACAACCACTTATACTTTTTTTTCTAAAAAAAACAAAGTTAAAATGGCTTGATACAAACACTATCATACATACTGATATTATGCTTTGTTGGTTGTTTGTGTATTTTTTGTGGCAGAAATTTATAGTATTGCTTGTGTTGTTGTACTATAGCCTTTCATTCACTCAACATTGGCGTTTGTCCATGACACCAACCTAGCAGTAACTTTTCAACTTTTACTTCTATGTTTTTTTGGGTTTGGGTGAATATTAAAAAAAATGAGGGAAAAGGGCTCTCTCAATTCTTCTCCACTTTCATTCAATGAACGTGCATCTTTCCTTCTCTTTCTTTCTTTCCTTCTTTTTGTTAGAGAATTTTCGGAGTTGCATTATTATTTTTTTCTTCTCACTTTAAAAAACGAACAGAAAGGGAGAGAGAGAAGGACAATGAGGCTAGTGTTTGCTCTATAAATATGTATATATGCAGATAATATACATCATAAACTTTGTGTACCTACAAAAAAATATAATTTGCAATGCAATATATACCTAAATAGCATTGTCAAATGTTTCACATGATAGGCATAAAAGGAGAGATTGGGATAAACTTTAGTATGCATTTTTTCTCCTCTTCTCTTCCTCATCCCTTTTTCCCCGGTACATTTTAAATTGCACTGTATGATAATAAGATTCCACGCTTGGGTGTACGCTCATGAGTAACTACCTCTACATATTTGGTTATAATACTACATGGTATAAAGAGGGACAAAAGAGTGTACGCTTTTTTAGCCCTTTTCATCTTTTTTCTTCTCCTTCCTCAAGTCTAGTTTACAAAGCCTTTTTGGACGATTTACAAACCACATGGATGAAAGCTTGACATTATAATATAGGAACAAGTTTTTAGTGCCTTTGCGTGTGTCTGCATCCGAGGAGAGAGGAGAATTTTTTTTCGCGTAATACGCTTTTCTTCTCTTTGCTATCTTTACCTTATTCTTATACATGCTATCCTATGAAATAGAAACCCCAGTTTTTTTTTATTTTGTAAAAAAACACAGACAACGTCCAATCATGTCTACATGGCGATGCGATGGGGAAAAAAGTGAGCAGACAGAAGAAGAAGGAAAGAGAGAGAGAGAGAGAGAGAGAGAAAGAGGGAGAGGGGCGGGTTTTTTGAAGTTTATTTTATGAGTATACTTTTTTCAGTTCCCCGTATTCTTGTCACACGAAAATCGAAATTGTAGCAAATCTAAAACTGTCTCTGGATATCCATGTATAAGCTGCTGTTGTTAGTATATATTTGTTTGCTTATGCTGCTTTACCTATTGAAATATCAAATAAAAGTGGATTAAAGTGTGGCATAGTTATATATATACACATACATGCATACCTACATACATACATACATACCTATATTTATGCCATACGCATAATTTCAGAGTAAACATTATTTGCTGATATAATAATGCTGCTACTGCTGCTGCTGACCAGCAGTAATACTGTTTACTTTTTGTTGCTTGCTTTTTTCCACTTCCAGTGGAAAGAAAATCAGTGAAAAATTCTCCAAAAAATAGAGGAAATGTAGAATGGTCAAAAGTTTTCAGGTATTGCTTCTTATTTTCTTCCTTTACTATTTTCCCCCTCCTCCTCTACTCTTGTTCTCATGAAGATGATGCTGCCATGCTGCCACTACTACTCTTGTAGTAAATGTGAAAGTAAGGAATAATAATAATAATAATAATAAACTCAAACTGATTGCGAGTCCAATATTTAAACAAAAGTTTTGCTGGTGGAGGAAGAAAGGGAGAGGATATAGTAACCAAATTCGGATATTTGCCTTTTGCATGTATGTAGGTATATATTTTTTGTATGAAACTGAAGACGCGGAATAGGATAGGAGGTTGAGGAGGAGGTGTACTTGAAATATTTATTCCAAATAATCCTGTAGGATTTCGGTTGTTGAGCTTGTTTAAAGTTAACTAGCTAAACAATATTCCTAGGGGAGTTATGTCTTTTCGGTCCAGCTTTTTGAGAGATAAAAAATATAAGTGCTACAACTTGAAAGAGATAGAGGGAGAGTATTTTTGGGATAGAAAGGAAAAAGAAACAAAACTGCATACAGATAGAAAGTTGAGTGCATTATTAGTAAAGGTAAAAAATATATTGTAGAGAAAGCAGTTGTTTCTCGTCACGGTTTTTTTCCTTCTCCCTTTTCCTCTCTTGTATATTCATTCGGATTTTGTTTGCGCCTTGACCATTCAAAAAAAACTGAAAATTTAATGTTGATGCAAGTAAAATGTGGTTTGTAGTCTGTGTATGCTCAACTTGTAATCGTGGAGCATGGAAATCTTGGTCGTCTTATATTCTTGGTCGTCTTTGAAAGGAGACACGGTATATAGTTTCCGTGTCGTTTTTCGTAACAGCCGTTGTTCCTCTTCTCCATGCACCAATCTATTTTCAAGAGGGAAAGTGGAAAGGCAGTCAAACGAGACGCAAAACTTGGCGTACGGGAAGTCCAGCTGAGAAATTATCATATTCAATATAAGTGTTCTCAGGACAAAAATTGTATAGATACCTAGATACATAATAATACCATGCATGTTCTTTTGGCGTCTTTGATAGTCTTCTTATAGTTGCTTCTTCTATTGTTAATATGTCGCGGCTATGCACTACTGTCCATATTTGCAGAGACACACGAACAGTGAATCGAGGCTTAATTGGAAGGACGGAAGCTATAGTTTCCTCTTTCTGACGGATCAAAGAGATTGGGTTTATACACATAAAGCCCATGCGTATGTATATACATTTGCTCTTCTTATTAATCGTGTAAGATTTTCATAAGTTTAGCATTTTCATCTGTCTGTCTGTAAACAATATTATAACTTTGAAAAGCGTTCTTTTCCTCATGAAATTGGGTGTTGGGCCTTGGAGCAAAATGGTAACGAACTAAATACACAAGTGTACCTTCAAGTCTCCATGGGAGTATTGTGTCTTCATGACACATTAGTAGGATCAGTTTTTCATGCTTACGCCGTTCGGTACTCCGGTTGTCTGGGCTACCCTTTTATTGTGTGCCTATATAATATACCTCTTATTATGATTATATATTTATAAGGTGGAGAAGTGAAAAGGGAAGTCGAAAATTTCTCGTTTTGGCTCACTTCTCTTCAGCAATAGTCAGCCATAATATTCACAAATTTTCGAGCATTTGTGTAAATTGTGAATGTATGTTGCACTACAACCCAATCTCTCTCTCTCTCTCTTTCTCCGTGTCTCCTTGTTCTTATCCTTTTCCTCTTTCGTCCCTTCCAAGTTTATGCTGTGTAAGTTTTGCAAGCAACTATACTGGGCCTTTTCTCTTCTTCTTCTTCTCCGTAGTATTTGTATACATGTATATATATTTATATATCTGTGTGTACTAGTTGGAACATTGGAATAACAGAGAAAAGGAGGATGACTTTTTGGAATTGGATACTGATGCAAATGGTCTTCCCTTCTTGGTTTTTAGAAAACATGAACACTTTTCGCTAACATTTTATTACTAATATGTTTGCTCCCGCTGCTGATGCCATGTTCCTTTCTCTCTCTTTCTCTCTCTCTTTCTCTTTCTCTTCATTGAAATATGTAACTTTCTATTTGTGTGCATTAATATTATCCCACATAGCTTGCCAGATACACATACTAAGCAAGCAAGTGAATTTCATAACTATAACTATATATTATGCCTATAAGATATGAGCCAGTGTGAGGATGACTTTTTGCTGCTGGAGTTTTGCCGGCTCTCTATCTATCTGCTGTTTTTAGAAGCCATGCATCATGATGCAAAACGGCAAAATGCAAAGGAGAGGAAAGAAGCACTTGTAGCGCAAATCGTACCAAACAAACCACACACAAATATACTCTAGCAATTCATGTAAACTCTATATAAGAGCCACTGTATGTATGTGTTCCCAGTCCTAAAATTTCTGTACATATTAAAGAGGAAATTGTTTTGTTATGATATGAACATGTGGTTAAGGTCTACACACACAAGTATTTATACAAAAAGTTTAATAGAATAGTAATCGCAGGAAGAAGGAAGACCAAATTCCAAGTATGATATGATAGCTGTAGTGTGTTCTGTCAGTGTATGACTCAGCGGTTTCAAACGAAACCAAGAGTGCATAAATATGTCGTATATTTTATACTTGGTAAAATAGAGAGGAAAGTAGGAACAAGCAAAAATAAGATTTCGGCAGTCAAAGTTATGATCATGATCATGATGATGATGCAAAGGACCGACCCCAATAAGCAAAAAAAAAGTAAATCGCACTACTACCACTTTAAATGGCTAATAGACTACAAGATATTCTTCTTTTTCGGAGCTAGTATTATTATTATTATTTGTGTGTGTAGAGGTGTCTGTTTTTTCCCAAGCTTCTAATATGTTGAATATTATTTTATGCTTATATTATTTATATTTGGTAATGTATTGGAAAGTTGTGATTTTGAGTATTCATGAACTTGTAAGAACATGCACTCATGCGAACGCAACTATCACTTGTCTTGGGCCTTTAGTTTGGGGAGAGAGAGACAGAGAGAGACAGAGAGAGAGAGAAAGAGCGTCGTGTTCCATGCATGAATGATCCTGCTTTGCTTACCTCTTCACTTCTTCTACTTTACTCCACAGAATCACACAGACACATGCACACACACATACACTCTCACACAAGCATAATATATTTTATTATTACATACCTATTCATTCAATTCAGCAAAAAAAGTATATTTATATCTTTTCTCCTTTCCCTCTCTCTCTCTCTCTGTCTCAACCTTCATTGCATTGTGTTTGTTGTTTGTGGTATTCAGTTGTAATATCTTTCCTCTTCTCTTCCCCTCTGCTCTGCATGCATGCATGTATGTGTATAATGTTCTCTTGTAATATCTGATGGTGATGGCGTGTGGTGGTGGTAAAAGTTGAGATGTTGTTGCCACCACCACCATCTCCATCACTTGCTGCATAAGGATCCTCAGCAGGAGATTCCAATCTTGTACTCTCTCTCTCTCTCTCTTGCCAGCTCAATCTCTCTCTCTCTCTCTCTCTCTCTCTCTCTCTCTCTGTCTTCTTACTCACGTCTAGATCTGTAATAAAACATACAATATAAAATTATTTGTATTGTGCAACCACAATATATTACTTGCACTACTATATAACTACATAATATGTATAACACACACGCTATTCATCATGATGATGATGATCTTGCTATAATATAAAGACATTCCTAGAGCATTTCTTTTTTCCCCTTTTTACACCACAAAATAAAATATAACCGGTACAATACCGAAATATATTTTATGATGATAATAATAATAATAATAATAATAATAATAAGAGTGCCGCCGCTACTAGCACCAGGCTTCCCATGGATGATGATCATCATCATCAACGTGATCACATGAGCAATAAAATAACAAGATGAGAAACATGTATTATGATCGCAATTTATAAGACTACGATGTATTTGTGTGTCTGTGTGTGGTGCAGCAGGGAAAAAATCTCAAGAGAGTTGGTTTGATTGTCCACTGCTACCACATCAAAAGCAAAATTGCAGTGTCTTCCCAGCATTATGAGCAACTTGTTCGCAAAATATCGTATATATTTTGTCTGAGCATATGTGTACACAAGATGATATCCATAATTTTTTGGTGAATGAAGGACAGCTCACAGCTGCCAACTGCACACATATACAATCTATATTACTACTGCATATGTATATGGTTTTTTTTGGTGAGACAGGAAGTGTGAGAGAAAATAGTTGATGTGGCTTAGATGGGGAATAGAAAATACATGGCACTTTTAGCGGAAAGACATGTAAGCTGTTTTTGTGGACTATCCGAGGATTCCGCAAAAAAAAGAGAAGTATTCTCCCTCTCTTTCTCTCTAGCTGCTGAGGGAAAAGAAGAGCATAATAATATATATTATATCTCTGTTACATAGCTTATTATTTGAGCTGCTGCTTGTATGAATGTCGTTTGTTCACTTTTCTTTTTCTTTTTTTTGAAAAAGGTCTCATTTTTTCACACAAGTGGGAAAAATGCAATGTCGTAATGGCCATAAGATGTGCAATAATAGTAACAGTAAAAAAAGGCCATGGTGAGAGTGTGTGCGTGGTGGTTGATGGTGTGGTGGTGGTGGCGTGGTGGTCAGAAAATCGAGTTCTGATATCCGACTGTGAGTTTGTATGTGTGAGTGTGTATATGGGTATGGCTATTCCATGCATGCAGGCGTTTCAGATTTATAATAAATCTTTTTTTTTGCCTAACTTCCAACTACTAAAAACCCAAGAACAAATGATATAGTGTAGTGTGTGTGTAACAGCAGCAGAAGCAGAAGAAGAAGAAGAAGTAGAAGCAGCGAATTGGACTCTGTGTGAGAATGCTGGTGAAGGAGGTGGTGGTAGTGGCGGCGGTTGTAATAATAATAATAATAATAGTCGTCGACGTCGTAGTAGCAGTAGTGTGAAGCCTCTGAAGAGAACTAGTAGAATGTTACTGGAACTTTGAGGAAAAACTTGTTTCTATATTTGTATGTGGATGTTGTATATACGTAGGTATATTGTACACATATATACGTATATTGTATGATGATAGTGGTGCTGCTGCTGCTACTACTCCTATTACAACAATAATATTTGACCACTTGAAATGATATCTTATATTATTATGAGTATCGTGATGACTAGGACGACTATGATGATCCTACTCAAGCACTTACATGGCATTATATGGACACAGATGAGATTACTTTTGCTATTTTATTACAACATATTTTCCAAAGTAGTGCACATGGATGACTTGATTTTTATATAGCCAAAGAGAAGAACAGTAGTGTGTATATCCTTACATCATGTCATCTTTTATATTATTATTACTACCCATTCCTGTGGTACATCTGTATCCAACCACGTAGGGAAAAAAACTGGCATATCATTATTATACACGTGATATTTGATATATGAATTCACTTAAGAAACGGTATCATCATCATGAAGATGATCTTCATGATGGGTTTTTGAACAAAGTGCAATGACAGTCTCATAGCGGCAATAACACTAACAATAATAACAGTAGTAATAATAATTGCGGTTAGACAGCAGAGTTACAATTTGTGTGAGATAAAACCATGTCGGCTATTTTATATTTTAATTATTATCCCAATTATTATATTTCTTACGCTTGTCATACCTGTCATCCTTGTTCACTTTCATACCCTTGTGCATCTTATCTACAAAATCGTACTTTAATTATAATGTAAGGTCGCATGCTAAGTAAATTAGGTATACACATCTGAAGAGGACGACGACAAATATATGCATAGCCTTCTTTCAAGGAGCTGCTGTGTTGTTTTGACAGCTGCATATCAATTTGGGCTCAAAATGTAAGTGATGTGGTCTCACGTTTGTTTCCTATCAAAGTAAATTAAATTTTATGTAGGGATGCTATTTTGCCATTTATTATAGAGAGTGCACATGTTATAGGGCATCCTAAATGCTTGTGAATGCTTGATGACTGTTGTTGTTTGTGATGTTGTGTGAGTGTAACTTTTCAATATAAGGGGACTGACAACATTTTGTCAAGTTTCCTGGCAGGATACATAGCTGCATGCAGTAGTGTGTGTATTCCGAATATTAGAAGAAGAGAAAGATGAGCTTTACAGTGGAACGAGTGGAGTGCATGGTAGTTTAGTTTCATAACATCATCATCATCATATTCATCATCATGGTGCATGTTTCTGTTTAAGAAAGGTATGCGTACATAATATATGCCACATAAATAAGAGCATGTAAGGTTTATACGATTTAGCTCATGTGCATGAACACATGCATACTTTTTATTATGGATATACCTACATCTCTCTTTCTGTCTTCATAGATGGTTTGTTGATTGAAGTAATACACATGAGCTTAATCCATATTGTTGGGATGTGTTGTGTGTATGTGTGTGTGTGTGTGTGTGTGTGGTTGTGAGCAGGAGAGAGGAAAAAGGAGTTGCTGCAAGGGATATTGGATATCTATTCTGGAAGAAGAAACTAATAATAATAAATGAAAGTTTCCGGGGAAATGGGAAAGGCGGCTTGTCAAACTTTCTTCCTACTATGTATTATACGCATGCATATATGCATATGCCTATTTGTATATATCTTTGTGATAGTACACTTTTTATAGACAGACATGTCATGCCGCTATGAACATGGGATATAAATAGTAGTGTACAAACAGCTAGGTATATATATATACATGTATGTACAATATTATTATTATTATGTCTGTACTCATCTCCTTGTGCTTTTTGGTGAGAGAGAGAAAGAGAGAAGAGAGCTCATTCTCCCAATTCAGTCAGATGGGAGTAAAAGTAACAACAGCAGGTGTAGTAGCTAGTGACTCTTTCTCTCTCTCTCTCTCTCTCTTCTTCCTTCTTCTTCTTTGCTTGTGTGAAATATATGCATGAATGCTTAATATAAAGTTTTTATGTTTACCTACAATATAGTATACCCAAAAGCTGATATATAGTGTGTAGTTGTGAGTGAAGGGAGTTATTGTGGTGATAGTTGCTTTTTCTTGTGTGCTGCTGCTGTTGCTGCTTGGTGTAGTGACCCATTCACAGTATGAGAGAATTTGAGGAGACGGACAGAATTGGTTATTCAACTTTTTCTTCTTCCTGGTAAGGGAACACTTTGAGAAACTTGCATTTTCATTGCTTTTCTCACTCCTCTCACACTCTTTCTCTCTCTCTCTCTCACTCTCAACTCTCTCTCTCTCTTGCTGAACTTCAACAAGGGGCACGATTCATGTCAAATGCAGACTACGACAACATTCTATCCAACCAAAAGGAAAACTCAACTCACAAGCTCAGCTCTATTTCTCTCTCTCGCACTCAAACCTATATAGCCACAGAGCAAACAGTAAGTGGGAACCCTATTCCCTTTTTTATAAAGGATACATAGCCTGAAACGCATAAACATGCGGACGTATAAAATATATCACGGTACACACATCTAACCATAAAGGGTTGTACAACGAAATTTTGATTTTGGGAAAGACAATGTGGTCGTATAAACCAGCAAAGTTGCAAAGAAGAGACGAAAAAAAACTGTTATTCCAATTGCATTTTTTCACTGCACCCCACCACCGTCTTTGTCGTCTGTATCTTGTATCATGCGTTCATTTTTTTATACCAATGAAAAATGCTGTTGGTATTGGTACTACACGCGCCCCTGGATTTTTACTTTCCTGTTATTGTTGTTGCTGTTGTTGTTTATGTTTATTTTTTTCCAACAGATTTTTAAATTTACAAACGTAGTGTAGGTATTTGCATGTCGTGTCGTGAGTGCGTGCGTGTGTATTCATATGCCAATCTTATTGCTGACAGGTTGAACATGCATATTGAATGTTATAAACAAGTAAAATAGTACAAACAAAAAATATAAAAGAATAATAACAACAGCAGCACCAAAAAAAGAAAAGAAAGCTACTACTGCTTCGTTCAAACAATGAATGAAAAGTATATGAATAAATACTCAACGTATCAACATGAAAAGAAATTCTTGTCTGTCTTGTTGAGTTTACCTCACTCTGACGATGATGAGACAAGCTGTGCATCTATTTTTTATTTTCAAGAATGTATCGTCGTCCTTATTCTTTTTTTTCTTCCTCTCAACTCATCTTATACTCTCCATACCTAAATATTTTACAAAAAAATCTACCCTGTAGCACTAAAGGTTTTATAATAAAAAGTTTTTTTTAACAAAAAAAACAAGAAAAAAAGTTCAACTCTTTTTAAAAAAATCCTTTTTGATTTTTTTTCACTATTCGTAACTATTTACCTAAGCAAAAACTAAAATTGTGTTTTGTTTTGAGTCAGCATTCAAAAATACATTTACATTTAGATATCAACTTTTTTTTTTTTT